>ADNK01001175.1:0-18446 GCA_000320545.1 Bigelowiella natans CCMP2755 | reverse complement strand
TCTATCATCGGACCTGATGACTGCAGCAATTTTGCCACAACAACAACAACAACGTCGTATATTACTACATAATATATATGTACATATATATATATATATATATATATATATATATGTATTATGCTGTATAGTTTTGATTTATTCCTCGTCGTCCTTTCTCATTAATCTGTGTGTCATCAATACATTTTGGAGAGAACGCGTCCTATACTATTTGAATATCGATCAGAGAGCTGAGCGATGTTTATTGAAATTGGCTGCCGCTAGTGCGGTGTGCGAGATGCGCCTCTTTGATTCATTATGGCAACGACGCTCTTGCTGAATTGTAATCATTTTGATTACGTTCTTCCCACCGTATGTCGTCGTCGCCACATCCCAAAATTTGCTATTATTTACTAGAAACACACACACACACACACACACACGCACACACACACATTTTATGTAGAAATTCATATGTGTATATGTATGAGAGGTGCCTGTATCCATAATACCAATATGACCTAGCCGTCAAGTAAAAAGTTATAAAGCTGAAAGATCTTCGCTAGCTCTACTCATCTTCTACGATGCTCTTGCTGATTGCACGTATTTGACATTGCGCTAGTGCGGTTTGGCCGTCTCCGTAATGCAATAATTTGATGATGGCGTGTAGTGTAATTAATAAAAGCGAAAACGATTTCTTCTGGGGATGTCCATGCTACTACATGCATGCATCCAGCGCTAAAATGGTCAAAACAATGCTTGTTGAAGCAGAGCAAATTGCCGCTTGACTAGCCGCTGAGCTCATCGAAAGAATTCGCTGGTCAAAGCATGCGAAATGAAATGTACGCGATTACTAGTTTAAATTAGTGCAATTGTGTTCATCTAGTCACATGTTATATGGTATACGTATGTCCATAGCAGATGTCTAGATGCGCGACACGATGTTGTTGTTGCGGGCAGCTTCATTGCTAGATTGGGATGGCAATTGAACGAAAAATAAAAGCGATTCAATTAATTCATTACATCTGTCTCATGCAACACATTGTGCTATGCGCACTGCTGCTAGATCGACTGCAATACATGTGACATGTGCTGTGTCCATTGTGAATGCTCCGTGTATCCGTGCCTCTACGCAGCAACAAGTCGCGGCACTTCTAGACTTGCTAGCGCTTGCACAAAAGGTGTGCGCACTCATAATGTCTGTAGATGTTGTACATTCTGCATAAAATGGATGATGCACATCTCTAAATCTGGCAGCACTGCTGCTATGGCTACACACTACATGATTGTTATGCATGTTGTCTGCAAAGCTAATGGCCAATACTTCTGTGTGTATGCTACGTGCTTTAGCTAGTGCTAAACGCTGTTATTGTAGGAATGAATGCTGGCACGTGTTACACGAAACTGAAGTGAACGTAAGCAAGTGTATCGTTCAATGTAATTTGTGAGACGGGTGTAATGAAGTGATTAAATCTTTTCAATGGTCATCCTAATGTAGCTATGCAAAGCAGCGGCTACAGCGCTTGGGTTGTATCTATTTATCTCGTCTGTTATTAATTATGTAACGTAGGTAGCAGCTCGAGAATGCAACACCATATGTAGGCCTGCACATTGCTCGCATCACTGTCGTAGTGTTTCTGTCAAAGCAAGCAGCAACTGTGTGGCAAACGCCATGCCGTGATAATAAAAGAAAACACTCATCAGCCGTTGGCCAACTGAGAATCATTTTACGAGCGAGCTATACTACTCAGTATCTTCCTTTTATTTATCATGCCGAAAGCGACACATCTCGTCAAACACGCACTTTCCAACCGCGAACATCCGGCAAGGTTTGTCCACCGCGTGCGAATAAGCAGCTGTAAAAAAAGACAGAATATGATCGTAAGATGAAATCAGAAGTGTAGCGTGTGATCCAACAGCATCCGGTGATATATGCATGACCTGGCGTCGGGGAGGGGGTAGGAACATGCTCGAAACGACATTTATCACCACGGTGACACCTGCAGAGGGGTAAAACAATGTTAATCATGATTTACATTATCAGGCAATGGTAATGAGTGCGTGGCGACCGAACCCGGCTTTCAAATGGTCCCAACATATCTCTCTCGATTTCTTCTCCGGCCGGCGAGCAGGCCTCCCCTTTACGTGTAGAAACTTGCAGGTATTGCGGGTACAATTTCCCTGGGGAAAATGCGCTTTTCAAGGCGATAACACAACTCATGCGAAGAGAGCTCTTACTTTCTGAAAATCGAAACATGCTTTCGTCTTTAATTCGTCCGAATCAATCTTGCGCCGCTTGACCCTTCCCTGAGGCAACCCACCCGAGAGCCGCCGTCGCCGGTTTGTTTCAGCTGCTGCTCCGACTGCATCCTCATCTCTGCTGCTACTATGATTGTAAAGAAGGAGACAAATGTATATGACAGCAGCTGAAAGAACGCGGAGGCCCTTCGGTCTCATCCATTTCCGTCAGTTTTCGTTCTAAAATCTCGATAGAGGGGGGCGGACACTGCCCTCGGAGCCTGCAAGCGGAAGTGGAGGGATCTCAGCTTGTTTTTTCGCACAACTACGTCAACGAATATATCTTGTCGCAGATAAGAAATCGCTCCTATTTTTTTCAAATATACATCAACGATTATGAGTTGTCGCAGATAAAAAATAGATTCCATTTTTAAAAGATATTTTCGGTATCTTTCAGCATGGCACCCTCCCACTCCCTCACCTTCGTCGTTCTTGCCCTGGTCGCTTTCACCGGCTCCGCAGAAGATAGGGTCGTGGAGAAGGATGGACTGAAGATGTAAGTTACATATGCATGGCTACATGCAAAAGAAGGGCAACGTAGTTGTTAGCCTAAGATCTCAAAATATTGTTTTTTTCCTACGTCACGCACTTTGAGCCCCACCCCCGTATCCGCACGAACACCATTTTTACGAATAAAAAGTACCTTTGAGGTTCCCGTTTCAATTTCCCTCCCCCGGCATTAGATTTTACCGAAAATGATATCACATTTGAGATGACCGCCGCATTGATTGCGTAGAATCACCACCTTCCTACCTGAGTCCTGCGAGCGGAAAACGAAGGACGGCGACTACTTGTCTATGCATTACACAGGGACTATTGACGAGAGCTCCGAGAACGGTATGATACAGCAAAACTACTAAAAAGCAGAGATGTCGCGACTATCTTGATAAAGATGAGCTCCCCGTGGTGTGTGATTCTTGCATTTATCTTCACGTTATCCATCGTATAGGCGACAAGGGGTCTAAGTTCGATTCTAGCGTGGACCGAGGCACACCATTCAGCTTCCAACTCGGGGTTGGAAGGGTGATCAAAGGTTGGGACCAAGGACTCACCGACATGTGCATCGGGGAGAAGAGAACTCTCATCATCAGCCCTGAGATGGGATATGGCTCCTCAGGCGCAGGGGGTACACCTTTACAAATAATTAAAAAGGATAATAGAAGTTGTTGTTGTAGTAGTAGTAGGAGAAAAATAAGAAGAAAAAGTAGAAGTAGCAGCTATAATAGCACTGATAGCACTTGTGGTGTATGCTGAGGATCGTGGTTACTGTGTCATAGTGATGGTGGTGGTGGCGGTGGTGGCGGTGGTGATGCTGTCATTACATCAGCAGTAATTAGTAGCCACACGGCACAAGGAAAATTCGTGGTTTTTACGAAACTGCATTTCATCCTCTCGCGTTGTTTCCCAAAGCAGTCCGAGGATTCTCACTGTACTGCGGTCTCGCCCATATAAGATAACCTTTTTGTTCTTCTGCCTTATCCCGTGTTACACCAGGAGCAATACCAGGCGGCGCGACTCTGAACTTCGAGGTAGAGTGCCTTGACATTACCGACTCCGCGCCCGCGCAGGAGCAGCCGAACATCTTCGGCCAAATCGATGCCGATGATGACTCCTTCCTCACCAAAGAGGAGCTCTTGGGGTGGTTCAAAACCGCGCAGGGTCTTGACAGCATTCCCGACGGGTTATTCGAGCATGAGGATAAGGATGAAGATGGAAAGATCTCGTGGGACGAATTTTCGGGTCCTAAAGGCAGCAAGCCCGCCGACAAGGACGAGCTCTAAGCTGCGGTGTTAATGGCTCGATGATTCTGGCCGATGGATGATTGCCATGCCCTACTCTTACCAACTTCGCACACTGTACCTGGGATGGTGGTGTTGCTTGTCTGTAGCACAATGAGTTTGTGAGAATGCGTGACGATGCGCATTGATCAGCATACAATATCGTACGTTCAATGTAACACTCTTTGAGTTTTTGCGACCGCACATAATCGATGTTTATGTCTGATGTGGGCATCATCTCATTTGAGTCACAAACTGCACATGGGCGCATCTGCGCGCAATGCGCTGTTAAAGAGGCAATGTTGCCTCTTGACGTAGCTAGGTACGCACGCGTACGCAGTCAGCACATGTCATAACGCATGTTTGTAAAGGTTTTCCGGCTACAGGGTTCGCGTAGGCGCTTGCGCTGTGGCCGCTGTTTTGCATAGCTACATTAGGATGACCATTGAAAACATTGAATTACTTCATTACATTCGTCTCACACTTGCACACACACACACACACACACACACACACACACATACACATGCACACACTTACGACAAATGCTTGGCGATACGCTTGGATGCTATTGTGCTCTATAGCTAAAAAGACAGATTATTTTCGATAATAGACACAGCAATACACTATATATACAGCGTATTATATAATTATATATATATATATATATATATATATATATTGTGTATTGCATGTCTACCATTTCGAGATGCTGATACCACGATGCTGCTATTTGGAGCACATTAAATTCGAGTTGAAGTCTTTCTCTGAGGGAGCTCTAATTAAGCCGATCTTATTTTTGGGGAGGATTGGGTTTCCAATGTGGCTCAAAATCTGGACAAGACGTTTGGTTGTTCTTCATTGGGCCCCATATAATTCCGCTATAGCCCAGAGCTTTAAGTTTTTCTTGGACCTCTTGATCGAATTTCTCGCCGAATTGATCCACATCCCGCGCCAACACATAAAGCGAAAACCCTGTTCAAATAATAGAACTTGATTAGAACTACATCTTAGGTAAAAAAACATCAAAGCGAAGAATTCTGGAGCATATAAAGACCCACCTGATTTATCTGTGACGATAGAGTACTCATAGTAATAGTCTGCATAGGTATCAGCTCCGACACTAAGTATTATTACAAGCATTAACATGTAGGAAAATGATACTAATATTCAACCATTTTGAATTACTCGCAAATATAATAGGTAGCATCCATGGGCACTCCATCAAGGTGCAGAGTGAATTCAGCTGGCCGAGAAGCATCCACCAGCGAAACGAAACCAGTGTAAAACAGGTTGCCCTACCAGAATATTTGATGAGAATCGTAAAAAGGTCAGAAAAAGGTTTTTTAAAAACTGGGGAAAATGCCAGCCTCGCGATCTCCAAGTGAGAAGGCCATATTGCGAAAAAGCAAATGTTTGTCTTGTCTACCTTCTTATCAGGCACCGTTCCAGAGTTGTTCACAGTGATGAACGTCTCGTTTACCTAAGAATACCAACCTCTGCTCAGGTCCGTGGTTTTCATACCTCAAATTTGCAATCCTATCTAACCCCATCATTAGTTGTTATATAATGTCTGTCCTAGTCGTCCAACCTTCACATAATATGCGGAGCTACACTCTTGAGTTGAAAAGAGCGTGTCAAACTTATCGTAGTAGATATTATACCTGCACAACAACATATTCTTCGACTAAATGCTTTGCTCACACTCGGCTCTCGAGAAATGCGACAGAGGAGATTCTCAGCAAAATGATGTTTACCAGCGCCCGACGTATTTGTCTAGGTTAATGGAGTCCAGGGTTTTGCACGCCTTTGCTTCGGTAGTAGGAGCGAGTGTGGCAAGGGCAGCCAAAAGTATGAAGTACATCTTTGTCTGTAAGGGATGGGGTTTGTGAGTTGGTCGTGCTTCCAGTGGTTGCACGTCGCCTGGGAACGGTGCTTGTGTCCAGCACATTCCATGTTCTGCGACTTGCAAAATCCTTAAAATGTTTCAGAAATGCGATCCCTTTCTTCTTTCTTTTAGCTACATCTCCCTACGACTTGCAAAATCCTTTGAAAGCTTGAGAAATGCAGTCCCTTTTTTGCAGAAACCAAAAAAAGACGACGACAGTCAGGCCGCATCCATGGATGACCAACTCGCACCCGGCTAGCAATTTGCCGGCTAGCCGGAGCCTGGATGATTGGTTGCACGTGGCAGTGCACTTTGAACAGATTTTCCCACTGCAGGAAGTTCAGCTCGTTTTTGTCGTGGAGATCCACTGAAAGTAACGGCGAGGGGAGAGCAAGAGTGACAATGCTAGAATGGTGTCAGTGGTGTGTGACGACAGGCGACGACAATCTCTGGAATCTGGCAATGACGATGATGGTGATGATCTAGATGATGACGATGATGAACATTGAACATTGAACAAAGCATTGATGCAAACCATGTGTGCAAGGACCACACGGGAGACAAGCGTGTGCACGTCTAGACGTGCTAGCGTGGCACAGGCAGCAGCGCCTCAGTGAACAAAAACCATCGGGAGGACTTGAGCAGCACGATGGTGGCGATGACAGTGCTAGAGTGTGATGGCAGCTGTCAAATGTGAATTGAACTTTGTTGAAACTCACTCAGGGGCGTTTCTCTTTTTCGGGGAAGCAGACTGAGTGTGTCAGTGGCAGCAGCAGTGGCAGCAATGGGCAGTGGTGCACGTGGCAAAGTGCGCGAACAGTGAATCAACTCTTCCTGCTGACTTTGAAAATGGTGTGCGCGTTGATTAAAAATGCACACACACACGCACACACAAGCACACACACACACACACACACACACAAACAAGCACAAGCAGGATGCACCCTGGCGTCCCGCACCAATGAGAACTTCCAGACTTTGCCAGTTTGGATTTGCACATGGGACGTGGGCTGGCAACAACTGAGGAACAGCAGCATGAGCACCCAGCACACATGCCATGCAACGAGCCGCACACTGTGCCTAGCTAGGCAAGAAACCATGAAGCGCATGCAAGCGTTCGCCCCGAACGTGCGGATCGTAGGAAAATGGCAGGGCGCATGCACCATACCACCCATTCAGGTTCTCCCCTTGACACTTGCACATCACTTGCACATTAGACGTGTGACATGTGATTGAGATTTGGTGTCTATTTTCAAAATTCAAAGTTTGACAACCGAACCCGGTCGTGCATACGTGCATGCATGGCGAATGAATGGTGTGATCAAGTCATGTTAAAAGTGTGCACACATGCAGTTGGTGCATCGCAGGTGCAAAAATGTCATGTTGTTGTCATAGGAAATATTTCTCCCAAACTCCCTCAAAAAACATTTTGAATTCGAAGAAATCAGAGTTCAAATTCCTGAAAACAACAAATACATTGGAAGGAAACGTTCACGCTGTGAGGATGTGGGTAAATCGTGATGAGAATTAGCACTAACCTGAACTCAACTATGGAAGATGAGGTATTCTTTCCGTCCTGAAAGACCGTCAGCAAGGCGTCAACCTGATAGCCATGGTAGGTGGTGGTGCAATTACTTCACATTCCATGAAACAATGTCTCAATGCGTCCGCTACATGCATCACATCACATCATCCTTGCGCTGGACATCATAGCTATGTCGTCTAACTCTGCTGTGGCCAAGAAGAAATCAATGTTGTAGCAATTTCGGCAGATATTTCCAAGTGACCCAAATAATATCTCATGCTCTAAGTTCTTAAGATGCTGTCCTACCTTGGGGAGCCCTGCTTTGTCGCATTTCACACGAATCTGTGACATGTATATTCCGTCACCAAACAACATATATAATATAAATACGTATAAGATATACATAAGCTGCTATTGTCATATGTGCGGGAGTGTGCTGGTACCGCAACACGATGGCATGCAATCAACCACACATCTGACACCATCACCGAGTAGCTCTCAACGTCCTTGTGAACCACGACTTTCCACGTTTTTCCAAATATGCAAATGAGTCTATCCGTCGTTTCCCACGTCACAACATCATAGCCACGAGGAAGGACAAAAAATAGTGACAAATTTCTCATCAGGAAGCATAGTATGAAAAGAATAACTGTTCAGAATGAAAGAGATGAGGCCACAGTAGTAAGTCAACAATATATAACTCAAATGCTAATGATATTAGTGCAGCTGCTGGTACAGGAGGAGATTAAAACTTACCTCCCAAGAGCTTCCTTTGGTTCATCGTTAAACTTGAGCATCGTGAAACACCTTTTTTCCAATACAAAACGAGTCGTGAGAATAGAAGATAGCTATGGTTTTCCAACATCATTCGAATGGCAAGACTGTATTTTGAGATTTGGCATTAAAAAAATCTCTCAGATGACTTTCCCCCTTGGTTTGAATACTCATACGATTGGATTGTCACGAGTTGACAATTTCTATGCATTGCACTTTCTCTCTGTTCCGTTCATCATTACGTTTTCAATCAATATACCAACGGAAGTGTAAGATCATTCGAATACATCATCATCCCTTAACGTGGTCTTCATTCATGCAAGGATTTTATAATGGAGTAGAAGTGGACAGCGTTCATATCTTATTATTCTCTATTTTGTCATCGATTTAAGCAGTGCTTACTTAATAAGTGCAGACTCAGGGTCATAAGCCACTACTTTCCCGTTCTCTTCGATATCCTTTAATAAGAGTAAATCATTTTTTTGTGACAATGAAGGCGACAACGACGACGACGACGACGACGATAATGGTGATGATGATGTAAAGCACTCCTGCTCCCCCCCCTCCTATGGCATTTGCTGCATTTATAACCACCATCTTTATCCTTATCACCATATTTATCCTGTCGCCAATTCTCTCTCCCACACATGAGCGCGCCATCATCCTTCTTCATCATCATGTCATCAGCATCACCATCACTTGCTACTGTATCTTCTACTACAACCCACCTCCACGATATCGTCATAACCGAGTTCAAAGTCCGGAAGTTTCTGGCAAGAAAATAGTAGTTGGACTATAACTGTATGCCTCATATTAGGGTAGGAGATGGATATTGTAACTATTACTACTTCCATCATGCATACTAATGTCAATCGCATACTCACGCTTTATACATATATATATAAAAAATATATATATATATATATATATATATATATGTATATATATATTCTATAAATGCTGCTCCTCGAGGCTGCTTCCTCACATATGTATTGAAGAATGGCGAGTCATTGTTCCCCGTAGCAATTCCTTGAAAATCCAGAAGATCATAGGTCGTCATGTGATGTTATAGGGAGGGATGGAGCAGACGAGAGACCATGCATTCTCTTGCTATACCAAACAAACTTCAAACATCTTCTCTTACGCTATCTATCTACGCATCATGAGCGGTGACAAAGGAACATCAGCAATCAAAGACCCATTCCAAGCTATCTAATATTCAATAAGATTTGAACGATGTAGGATTGAGGTCCGATCGGACTCTCTGTAGATACTACCTCTGGTCTTAACTTTAGTTTTTTTCCGCTTCGATGCTTCCAGACTTTTTTTGACGTCCTAATCAACAACCGCATGTTCGCTAAATCTTTCAATCTAAAAGGGTTGAGGAAGAATCAAGAAGAGAATGAAACCAAAAAGGGAAGAGACTAGCGCCACACCGTCTGCCTGAAATCATTTAGTAATTAATGGATGACCTTGTATAAAACGTCGGTTTTTTCTTCAAGCTCCGCCTGGTGACAGCAAAGGAAAAAACTACAATGTGAGGACGCATGGAGGGGGGGGATTGAAACATAGTGATAACAAACTCCAGCAAAGCTTGAGCGTTTTCCCCCAAGAGCAACATACGTCATCAACAAGTTGGATCATGGGAAGTTTACGAAAAGAAGGAAATTAAGAAACTGAGGTGTCATCGCGATGCCTGCTGCTCGTGTGTGCAACGCTTGTTTTGCAACTGTTTAAAAGTCAAACAAATAATGAAATATGGACGAAAAGAACCTCGCCAAAATTAGGAGCGTCTTCACCGCTCACATATTCGTCTTCTTTAACATCCTTAATGCTTAACCTGCCGCCACGGTTACGAAATCCAAATTGGGTTGAATGAATGGTAGTAGTGTGCATCAGGATTACATTTATTCTGTGAGTATGTCAGCTCGATCGTTCGTCACCACAACGCACACAACCACTCATTATCATCATATCATCATCATCATCACCACCATCAAACCTTTTCTTAGGATCTGATGCCATCATGCCTTCAATCAACTTCATTCCAATCAGTCTGTATACCTTATACTCTCCACTTCCCTAAGTGGTGGTGGTGACGGTGTAAATAACGTTGTTTCAGGAGAGAGAGAGAGAGAGAGAGAGAGAGAGAGAGAGAGAGGCATTTGTTGTCGTCGTCGTCATTATATAGCGACTGTCTCTTTGGAAAGGAATTAAGACTGATGGCGAAGTGAATGATTCAAAGCCAATAGAGTTTACTTCCTTAAGTATGCTTTTGGCCTCTCTAACATCACACAGACATAGGAGAAACACGAGCGTAAACAAGACAAATCTTGATTCGGGTACAAACATAATACATGCATAGCATGCATGCAACAGACCAACTTGACACAATACAAAATCCCCCCTTATCCGCTCTCCCCTCCTCTCTCTCTCTCTCTCTCTCTCTCTCTCTCTCTCCTCCCCCCCCTTTCAGTCTCGCTAATGTGGGAGAGTGTATGTATCGCTATCGTCATCGTCATCACAGTCATACTGTTCGTGAATCTGATCTGCGTCTTCTTTCTGTGATAAGTCATTCTTTTCGTGTATTTGATCTTCGTCTCATTTCTGTATCCTGCTATCATGAAACTTACCCATAGCTGTAGCAAGGCACAGACTTTGCCCCATTTACCCGGAGAATAAATGGATAACTAAACGGATCGAAAATACACTTAAATAAATTAATAATGTGACCACTAAATGTCAAAGAAGTATAAATTCAAGATTTAAGTTGTCGCGGTTGTGCAGCAATCCGCATCGCCAAGAAGTTGCGAGCACCATCATTACACACAGCTCCCCTGTCCCCCCTCGCAGGAATGACTCAAATTTTGATGCGAAATCGTGAATCATTGAGAATGCAAATGAGATTTGTTTGAACTCCACAACAAGGCCAGCCATGTGTCGCAAAATCATATTTATAGGCGAGTTCCCATGCTGTCGCAGGTTCCGTGCAGCATCCATCACTTTTTTGAAGTCACTTGCATTACCGATTGTCTTCCCTAAGCTGTGTCAGCAGCTCCTGGGCGCGTCCCTTTAACTCTTGCTCCACCAAAACTCCTCTACCCATCAGGTGATCGAAATATTGTGTCTGTCTTTTCCAGAAATCCTGCGCAAAACATACGACGACTTTTGAACAGTGTAGAAATCCACCACTGCGTTTGCCGAACGCAACTATTATTCACTGCTGCACACTTCCTTACTCGCACAATAGTTTCATTTTGGAAGCTAACACAAAGCTGAGCTAGTTACCCTTTTGTTTTCTTCATTAATGCCAGGACATCTTTCTACTTCTGGAGGAGCTTTGCTTTTATCCTTTGGTAATGGTGGCCAAGGAGGGAAACCGTATAGCATCTCAAAAAGGACAACCTGATGAGTGTGTAAGCAACATCGAATCATGTTCAGGTCTTGCTGAGATATTCTCGACAGTATTAAAGGAGACAGACAACTTCCGTAGAAGGAGGAGAAAAGACTCTCAGAAGCTGCAGCGATTTTGATCACAATGATCGATGATGAGAAGCTACAAGAGATTATGCATAATCAACAACCCCTGCGCTGTAGATATCAACTTTGCTGCTACGGGCTGTAGTTTCGCACTTGGATAAAATGCTAACTTCTGGGGCCATATAGCTAAGGATGGAAGCGATCATGGATTATGTTCTTTATTCTTGTATTAACACCGCCGATGTTTATCACCGATATGTTTAAACTAATTCCACCCCCTTACTCCTCCTCTTATCCCCCACACGTTAACACATAATGCGAATTGCTAAGTGAGTGAAAACAGGACCCCGGAGTGCCGCATCTTTGTATTGCCTCCTCGCCAAATACACAAAGTCTTCGACATATATATATTTTCAATCACAAACACATGTGGAATGAATTTAAGCTCTGATAGACTATTCTATGTCGTAGGCAGGGGAATTCTGTCTTCTTTTCGATACTGGAGGCTTCTTCCGTTAAGGATTCGCATGCTTACATGCTTGTAACAATTCAGAAACAACAGCCAGATTATCATCTCTCGGGCTACAATTAAACCGTCATCTTACTGCGGGCTTCCCCACTTGCACAAACGGCTATTAGTAATTTATGTACTACATGGTAAAGGAAGATATTCAGTTCTTTTTTTCAACATCGACAATGACGACATATTTTCATGGATAATACAGATAATTCTTAATAAAAAGCAAAGCTTTGCGCTACTTCTCCTATACATCGGAACAAAGAAACAATAGTGCTTCTACTTACCCGAAGTCAATGACATTTAGTTGTCCAGTTTCGGCTAACACGATGTTTACCGGTTTCAGATCGCTGAAATATGGTATGTGGGCAGAATCTCATAGATTTCGAACGAGGGAGTGAGTGAGGAGTTGTTTTTATTTATAATAAACTTGCATCTATTTATGTTGGACTTACGATGCACTTATTCGCATCCGCTAAGATAAGAACAGCTTCATAAAATGTAATGTCAATTCGTAAATCTTATCGACGACTTCCTTCTACCTACTAACTTATTTCCAATATATGACATTTTAGCGATATTGTAAAGCCTACGTGTTACCAATGAGTCATTTTTTTTTCCTCCATAGCTTCGAGGGCTGCGATCATCTGTCCAAAGTAAAACCTAACAAGCCTAAAATGCAGACAATATGAAGTAGAAAGGGGGGAAGTATAGCTTACATGATAAATCAAAGTAAGAGTGGTCAGGCAGAAATGAAATATAGGAAACACTTGAAAAGCAGATGGTAAAGTAGTAGTGTAGTAGTAGTAGTAGTAGTAGTAGTAGAAGAAGAAGAGGTAGCACCTAGGCTCCTTAAAGTGGTATAGGTAGTCATAAAGCTGTCCTTTGCTGCAATACTCCATTACAATCGCTGCTTTCTATATAAAACATCGAGGAGGGAGAGGGGAAGATTACTGACTGTTATTCAACGTCGACGTATGACCATCGGGAGAAGATTATGTTTGATTTCATTGTTTCACCGTTGGTTCCGTGGTGCCATCTTTGAAGTCGAAGTAAATAGCTTCGTCTTCTATAAGGTTGACCTGTTTTGATAACTTGGTGTGAAGAATTTCTTGCAAGAATATGTATGTCTCTCTTCGGGATCATTACTGTGTAAGGGCATTCCTTCAACTCTTTCATAGCTTTCATTTCCTCCCTTAGTCTGATTAGGGTTTTGGGTTGGGTGTGCTATTTCGAAAATGCAGTGGATTTTCACGTTAAAGAAAGTACCTTGTTCCTTTACTGAGCTCTACTATCTTCCTGTAGGAACAAGAATATTGATTCAGGCTGTTGTCAAATTAGTGATTCTGCTTTCTGATTTCTTCCCTCTGTTTTAGTATGCGCATGATTTTCTGTTTTGGTTTGATGGGCATCTTTTGTACACAGCATGCGTCTGAAGCTCCTTCCCCGTTGTTTTAGCCACGAAGACCGAACCATAAGCGCCTTCACCTTTCCTGTGAGGCGAGATTGGGGGGGAGCACGTCCAAAAAAAGTTGGTGTCGAGGTAAGCTGCGGTTGTAAGACTGCGATTATGATAAAAACCTTTCTGACAGCTTATATTTTCCTCCTACTACTTTTCCGTGCCAAGTACTTTTTTTCTCTACGTCCATAAAGGCCGTGCTTCTAGCCTTGCCTTCATTTCCATTCTCATTGTTCGAATCCAAACTCATAGTTTCTAGCCCTTGAATGGTAGCCGTGCTTTCAGCCATGGCTTTGTCCAGATTCTTTCCGCCCCTGTTCTCATTCATGGTTGCTTGAATGCCACGCCTGTCGATGATGATGACGGTCGGGATGAACTTTGGTTGACGGAAGTGCGGTTGCGAAGAACGGGATCCTTTTCGATGCTACGAAAACAATTTTTGGCCAAACCCAACAAAAGAGCATGCGCCCACGAAATTGCCCCCGACTCCACCTTCGAGCGAAGTTGAACCGGAAACCACCCCACCGGCGAACACAAAGGCCATTGCCATCTTCCAAAGTCTTGCTCGGTGCCCCCTTGGTTGTCCCCAACGTTGATCTCCGTGTGGGCGTAGCTGTCAGGAAGTTCCTGCTCAGGATTGATGCCTTGCGTCGTCGTCATTTGGCTGCTAGTTGTGATGCTTTTCAATGCTTAGATCGTTCCAATTTGCGTGATCCCCGCCAGTTTGCTAGTCAGTCCTCACTGAACCTAGTTCGATGCACTGCATTTCATGCACTGCAAGTGTCTTGCCACACTTTGGAAGTGCAGTTTTTCATCATTGTTCATTGTTCTCATTGTTCTTCTCATCCGAGAATGAACTCCAAGTCAGGGACAAGGTCATTCGTTCGCTGTCGCGGTTGAAAGCAAAGGTGTCCAACTCAATCTGTCGCAAGGGATGCCATTCCGACAGGCTGTCAGGGGCAATCGCACAGTGATCGCATTGCAAATCCAATGATGCCTTCAACTGTGCGAGAAAGTTCCCCAAAAAGCCAAACAGAACGACCTCAATTCAAGGGTTGTCATTTGTTCCCCACCGACAAGCGCAAGTCGGAGGGGAAATCCTCCCCCTGACGGGAGTACCACGGGAAGGCAACGCGCAAACGTCGCCGCCGCGCGCGCCTCCCCCCTTTGCAAGGGACATCTCACTGAGAGCAGCCTCCTTCGACACACGTGGCCTACGTGACAAGAGGAGCCTGCTGTGATCACGTTCCTTGCCAAAGGAAAAACAAAAATGGACGTCGCTTGTTTGTTTGACACCAAAATGCAAAACGAAGACGTCCCAGGCGATGGCCACAAGCACTGCTAGACTGCGCATTGCTAGATTAGATGAAACGCGGCACAGAGGAATGGGTCAGATGATGACGTTGTGGCTCGTGCACACCACTGTGCAATGCAATCACACGATACACGTGCTAGCGTGCGCATGCACGCAGTCGCGATCGCAGCACTGCGCATTGTCAAACATGCGCTGCTATTCTGGTCGATCCACAATGAAACTTTTCACAAGACGGCTAAGTCATGTTGGCCTTGTCAGCATCTCATGCTGCTGCTGCCGTGAGCACACATGAATCGAACAACTCTCGTATTGAAAGTGAACGGGAACGTAACAACAATTAACAGACCATCAGATCAAGGTAGGTCTTCTTTGTTGGCTGCGTTGGGGGTTCTTTTCACTTCTTCTCGGCGGTGTGGCCCATCACGTCCTTCAGAAACAAAGCCGCCTACAACAACCAAAATAGTGCGTATAATCCTGCCCTTTCTACACATAATATATTTACATATATATATATATATATATATATATATATATGTATAATAACAAATGCCTGATCCTCTCCTTGGATCTACCCCTCCTCCTCCCTACCCTAGCACTCTACCGCTTTCGATGCATAGGCCACCCATTCCTCCGAGGTCTTTCCGTCTAGTTTATGGCAAAATCATAACATGACATATCAGGTTGTACATAAAACCAACTCACACATGCTATAATCAGTCACCCCCCCCCCTCCCTCCCTGCCCTCCCTAAGGTATCCCTGTCAGTGCGACACCTTTGGCTGGAGGCAAGGACTTAAACTGGTCATGGCTACTTAGGCCCTTTTCGAATTATGCGACGAGAACAACAACAACAATAGCAATGAACGGCGAAACTGCAAAAAGAAGGTAGCCAGGAATCGGCAATACGCATATACTTTCGCACGCGCACACACACACACACACACACACACACACACATAGACGTACATGCAAGCACAAAACGCATTCTCTAGCCTTCATGCCGCTTGGCAGCCATAACAGGACGTTCAGTCGGTAGATAGCTGTGTGCATTTTGCATCATGTTCCCACCTTGATAGAGTCATTTATAAGAGACCCGAGCTTCTGTGCGTGGAGACGAATACTCTGCAGGAGAATAGGAAGTTAATAATGCACGAAAGGACGTGCGCGCGCGCGCGTCGCACATACGCAAATGAACATATAAATGTACATATATATATATATATATATATATATATTATACATATATGATATATATTGATATATATATATATATATATATATATATGTGTGTGTGTGTGTGTGTGTGTGTGTGTAGGAATATGGGTTGTAATACATGTGCGATTCGAGTCCATGCGGTACTACCTCTCTGTTTTGGGGGGGGTATGCGTCCGAACACCTGTGGAGATGGAGGGGATGATATTGGCATGCGTGATATCTATATTGATTGTACATGTCATGCATCGCATTTTGGATTTCTGTGTTGCTCGTATGTGTGGGTTTGCGTGCGTGTGCGCGTGTGTGCGTGCTTGGAGAAAGCTGCAAACACTCGATTCTTCGTATACAGCATGTTTGTTCCCATTAGACTTACATTTCGTCTATTTCCTCCGACATCTCGACGCACAGCTGTGTAAGGAAAGTAAGGAGCATCATCAACACACACGCTCTCTCTCTCTCTCTCTCTCTCTCTCTCTCTCTCTCTCACACACACACACACACATTCTTGCACACGTCAATAAATAAATATATCGTATATTAACACTATTCCAAGGACACCCGTAAGCACTTCCATCTTTCCTCCATCATCATCATCCTTATCATCACCACCATCAGCATCATCAGCATCATCAGCAGCAGCGCATATCACCTGGACATGACGCTCCAACCATGCACATTGCTTCTGTTTTTTTTTAATACACGCAGAGAGGAGAGTTCGTGCGCAATTTAAGACAGCACCCTCACCAGCGCGCATAATTTGTGGTATATGTCTTTCGAGACGGATTGGTATGTTTGTAGAAAGGAGACGGGGGGGAGGAGGGGGGAGTGATATATATATATATATATATATATATATATATATTCTGAACACACACCGCTAGAATCGCTTATTGAAATGTTACCTTTTCATCCGTTGTTTGGGAGGACTTCTGATCTGCCCCCTCCCCCTCCCCCTCCTTCTCTTTGTCGTTATCACTGCTTTCCGCAGCAGCCATGTACTTGGTGAATATGCTTGTCCGGCGAGCGACCGCATACCCCGTCTATCAGAAGTGTTTGTGTGTTTGTGTGTGTGTGTGTGTGTGTGTGTGTGTGTGTGTTTGTATGTGTGCGCTCGCGCGCAATTGGCCACCCCAGTTACATACCTGGACTAATTTGTAGATGCTTGGAATGACTTTGCTTTCGGATTTTGTTAGGAGCTCGCTATCGACGAGAGGGTCTATTAGGGAAGGGGGAAAGTTGTGTGTGTATATATATGTATCATATATATATATATATATATATATATATATATATATATATGTGTGTGTGTGTGTGTGTGTGTGTGTGTGCGTATTTGCGTTCCAATGCATTATTTTGACCTTCAATGATTTTATCATCATCATCATCATCATCATCATCGTCATCATCATTGAAGAGAAAGCAACATAAGAAGGTCCCTCCCCAGCCCGTGCTTATTACGTTCATCGTCTCCTTTCACTGGCTGCTTCTGAGAGCGCGCGCGCGCGCACACACACACACAAATACACACACACACACATATACACACATCTCATCAAACAAAAGAAGAACTTATCGAGTATACGATGAAGCGCACATTAGCGCACATTCTGAAAAGACAGACATTGCTGTTGGCCAACACAGCGTGAAGTCTTCAAGGCACATCGAACAACAAATGAGATTTTAAAAAAATAAATAAATAAAACGATAAAGAGAAGAATAGGAGCTCTCTCCGTCTATTACAATTTATATTCGTCAAAAGTGTTCATTCCCCTGTCCACTTCTGTTAGGCTCGGTTTCTCGCTTACACTCACCTTGACGGCAAGTATTTCGTCTCTGGCATCACGTATGAGGTTTGAATTAAATTCCATCAACGCGTGGCATGCCTCGATCTGTGGGAAAGACGAATAGACTTAGAAATGGTGTGGTATGTATACGTACAACATATAATATATGTATATAATATAAATATATATATATATATATATATATATACAAACCTCAGATTTCGGCAAGCTGCCCAACGATGTCATCGATCCCTGCAAAGTGTGTTTTTTTGTGCGTCGATGTGTGTGTGTGTGTGTGTGTGGGTGTGTGCATGTATCTACATATGAATGATATATATATATATATATATATATATATATCGCAGCAAGCACTCTAATCATCATCATCATCATCATCATCGCCGTCATCAGAGGCATTATCATCCTCTTCGCATC
>ADNK01001177.1:0-11999 GCA_000320545.1 Bigelowiella natans CCMP2755 | reverse complement strand
TCCTTGCCTCACCTCTTTTCCCGTTGTATTTCGTTATCATAACCGGTGCTGTTTTAACAGACATGAACTGGGTGTTCCGCTGTACCGGCTGCTGCTGCTTGACGGTGCTCTGGGTCGTCCCCCGCGAGGCGCCCAGACCCCCGTCGTTCCTAAACAAAGCTGCCCACTCTGGAGGTAAGTCTGCTTCGTAATCCATGATGTCCTGCATGATAGCTGCCCAAACATCATGTGTCTGATACTTGTATTCTATCGATACTTTCAGTTTGGCGTAGTTGCTCGCCCTGGGTCGCAAGGCTCGTAATGCCATTACGACCTTCTTGCTTTCGGCGGCCACGTCCTCGTCGTCCGCCTCGTAGAAGTTCTCCAGTGCCTCTGCTGCTGCATCTGCTTTCTTAATCCCGGGTGCTGGTCCCGGCGGTGCCTGTGGAGGTGTTCCTCCTCCTTCCTTAGCGTCCGTATCGCCCTTCCTTTCCTGTTTCTGCTCGTGCCCTTGCACGGCCTGCGAGCCAAAGTCCTGCTGTTCTTCTAGCTGCTGTGACATTGTTAGTCAAATCGTTTCCCGTGTGTGGAAGCCAAAGGTTGTTGCGCGTAAGGTGTTCACAGGCCGAGGCGCTACGTGCACAAGTAGGCAGGGGGGGGGAAAGGCACGTTTGCTTCCTTTTGAAGAGTTGTGTTTATTTTTATTAAAGATTATATTTTTATTAAATCGTGCACTGCGTAATCATTCGCGAAGCTTTCGCGAATGCCGCCGCACGTGGGGCAGCACACTTCCGGTGTGCTGCCATGAGTCCCGCCGGAACCCACGTGCCTATGCTGTATTAATATCTACGTTATCTATATTCTATATCCGCGACAACCCCTTTGTTGTCGCACGTGACTTGTGCCCGCGTAGTGGTACGCGCTACAGCCACATCTAGAGTTGCAGTCGAAAATGACTAGATCTAGAGATGGCATGCAGCAGCAGAGCTCTAGAACTATCTACCTACTGATGCTCCTAATAACTAGCTACATCTAAGTCTGTCATGCTTAGTGCTAGAGTGCTCTAGCTAGCTAGTGCTGCATTGGAAAATGTAGAAGTGTCAATTGACGCACGCTCTGCGCTGTCAACTGACAGGCATCGCTAGATTGTCTAGCTAGCTGCCGTCTCGCTAGCTAGCTAGCTAGTCATTGCATTGAGATCGCATCTACGGAAGATACAAAGATGGCATGCAGCATGTGAAACCTCAAAATGAATGTGCAAAACTAGCAAGGCCACACTGATACGGTTTGAGCTGACAGCTACAGGTTTAATCATACGCTTGTCCCTCTTCGGAGACTGAACTAGGAATTTCCACCAGGGTAGATTGATGATGGGCTGCTAGCTGTGCTCGCTTAGGACTTTTCATCTGACTTCCAAAAATTCCCCGAGCACGTGTCTTTGCATCCCTTAGCCACAGATGATAGCCTCGTCTCCCAAATAGTGAAATTGCTCTGTTGCCTCTTGCTGACCTCCTAAATGGACCAGAAGTGGTGGATATGGCACTCTTTTCTTCCGGTGGATCCTTTATTGAACGTGAAATATTGCTTGCTCGTCTCAACCAGCGCCTCGTTGCAAGAAGGAATGTGAACTACATAAGAAGCACAGGTTAGCTTTTTTATACAATCGGATCATGTTGAACAAACCAAAGAAATGCTTCCCCCCAAAAGTAGGCCATAGGCGTTGAATTCAGCTTGCTCTCTACACCTAAGACAGTTGAGATATAAGACAAGTAACACCAACACAAACATTTGAAGTCAACCTGTCCGTGTCGTCAGCAGTGCTGCAAAATTGGTTGATGGTAATCAGATTGAATGTTCCTGGCAACAGTATTAGACCTCTGATGAATTTGTTGCCGCGTATATTTGTTAGATAAATGATGACACTACCAATTATTCCAGTCGCTATTAAATAAATGAATAATAATACAGTGAACCGTCGAATTATCTGTAGGTTGTACGTGGTGTAGCCCGTAAATCCTTCGATTCCAAATAAGATTCCGAAGACTCCTTGAAGTACACTCAAAAGTCTAGCATACAAATTACTTCATATTCTATTCCAAGTGAAAATGAGATTAAATCGTTATTACCCACGCCCAGTTAAAGTAATTAACGCTCCAACTAACTAACCACACACAACTGTCAACATTTCAAACGCAAATGATTATGTCTAAAATTTGTTTTACAATCATCACAATACAGAAGATCTGCATGAAGAAAACCGTAGGGCTAAGTGAGTACCAAAAGTATTCATCGGTGAGAGTGTTAGTGATAAAAGGTGTGCTAATTCACGTACCGTGATGGTTGTCGAATACAGAGAAATTCAGCAAATATTCCCAAACAGTAATCATACCGCGAATCGCAATGACCGCACTGTTAGGTTGTAGACGTATGATAAAGAATACTTTTTTAGATCGATAAACTAATCTACCGTTTGCTGGAGACAACGTTCACAGCTAAATACCGAGTAGGAATAATTAAGGATCATCATGATTCTATACTCAACAATAGATTATTACAAAACAACCTGGAGCAACATTTATCACATGAACAAAGACCGTCAAGATTATTCCTATTGTCTTTGTAGTTTATAAATTTGCTAGATTAGGAATACAGAATACATGTGCAGCGTGCAAATTTGTGTCAACGATCATATGACCTTCGAAATTTAATCCAGTCTCATCTCCGTATTCACCCAAAGTTGTCGCTACTGTACTTCTGTACACAAAATACTCTGTCGATTATTTTCATGTAGCATATCAATAAAACGAAAACATCACATGTATGTTGTTGAATCTAGCAGGTTTTAGATCGTGAGTAACAAAATAAGTGTCTTCATGGCACAATGAGCTATTTAATGTTAATTTCTCTTTTGGACACAGAAGCACATCCCCAAAAATTAAAATAACTTTTAAAACTTCTGCCTAACTTGAGAAGATGACTGAGGCGACGAATTTTCACAAATAGATAATTATCCACACCCAGTGAGGTAGAAATCGTCGCCAGCGTCAGCCATTCTTTCGAGGCCTCTCAGCCAGCGGCCAGCGGAGCAAAGTTGAAGTCGCAGTATCCAAAACCATAACATTTTGAAGAAACTGCGACTTGCTTTGAAGGGCCGCAATAAAGAATCTACGACTTGGAACAGGAATGGATTCCGTGTGAATCCCGCAGGAATCATGCAACCTTATTTTTCGGCTCAAGGGTCGAAAATTGCTGTCAGGCTGAAACCATGAGATTACGATTTCTGTGGTCGTTAGGATTTTTCATGAAATGTTTATGATCATGTTGTCGTCATGTAAGAATACCTTCGGTTTTATTCTCACGCGCCTTTCCTTAGGGGGGTATAGAGTCTGAATAACAAGCAGCACCAAGGCGCACAGTGAAGGATCATGCCTCGAGCTAGTGGCCGTATCAAGCCCAGGGATAGATTAGGTCTCAATGATCCCGTCGAGGATGAACCTCAACCTAACTATAGAGAGGGAAAGGAGGTACACAACCTGCCATATTTTGTTCATGGTAGTGACACTACGTTGGTCTCTGGTAATTGCACAAAGACCAACATGACAAATGCGCAATTTCACACGCAGGAGTTAACGACAGGAGAACAAATTTCGGCGGTTCGTAGAGACATCTACAATACTAATGGTCAGGTCATTAGGCTTAATAGCTTGAAAAAATAATTGCATCTCAAACATTACAAAAATCATAACTATTTTGCATCATTCTGAAACTGATTGAATTTATTTTCAATAGAGGACACTTCGGACATGCTTGACGCCGCTATCCAAACCGGTGCAAATACAAACAAACAATTGGTCCAGCAGAGGGAGCAACTTCGGCACGCGAGAGAGGACCTTGGTCGGTGACAAGTATGTTTACCATCCAATAAATATCATCCTTTCTAATAACCAACTCCCCATAGATGAGGTTGACGAAAACAACATGGAAGCAGAACGGCAAATGAACAGGCTAGAGACTTGTTGCTGTATATCGCTCATCATTCAGTGCTGTTGCTGCTGTTGCATTGACAACAAACCCATAACCAAAAAAAAAAAGGTTCTACATTACAGACAAACAAGATATATCAGAGTACAACTTTATATTAAAACATAGGCTGCCCGAACTGATAAAGAGCGTGATATGAAAATATCAAAACAAGAAGAAGAGCGTTTTCAGTAAGGAATTCAAATTATTATGGATGCGACCCGAAGAAACCAAAACAGCTATCTGTTTTCAGAAAGCAATTGAACATTGCAAGAAGGAGAAAGGACGTTCAGGAGGCACAAAATAAGGAAGGGCTTACCGAAGAAGAGAGACACGAAGAAGTGGTTAGTACAGCTCTTGTACGAATCTCCTCTTATTCGCTAATTTCGAATTATATTTGATCAGCACGACAAGCAGCTTGATCTACTTTCCGCACAATTGGCTGTTCTGAATGACGTTGCCCAGGACACTAGTGAAGAGTTAAAGTACCAGAAGGATGTGGTAAGCGACGTTAGCAAAATAGTAACATTATTATAATGTTTCACATTCACCAAAATATGTCCTGAATCATCGCATACACACACACACACACACACACACACAGAGAGAGAGAGAGAGAGAGAGAGAGAGAGAGAGAGAGAATATATATATATATATATATATATATATATATATATATATATATGGATATCTCTCTCTCTCTCTCTCTCTCTCTGTGTGTGTGTGTGTGTGTGTGAACAAGAGGTAAAATTAAGGATCTTGATCGAAGAGGACAAAAAATTCTTAGAAGCTGATGATGTTTTCTTGCTTCGGGTTCGCCATCAAATCCATTTATGACAAATTGAAACACAAATCGAACGATAGCATGATAACAATACCTTGATCAGCCTAAACATCTCAATCTCTTGCAACGGCGCATTGCGTTCCATTGTTTCTATGCATCGCATTAGCTACGTGTCATGCAACATGTACGATTGGCTTGTCGTCTACAACATGTATGTCTAGATGTGTGCGTGCAGCAAATGATTAGATAGCAGCTGCAATGCCAGAATGGTGGCGCAACCCTCAAGATGTCTTCAGCTCTAGAGCTACATGTGATGCATTGGCTAGATTGGGTCATTGTCTGCATGCTGGCTAGCTGGCGTGCTCTAGTGCTGTTGTGCTGTCTAGCTAGCTAGCTGCGTGCGTGGCTAGTGCTAGAGTGAGGGCCATGATTGCTACCATTTGCTATCTGGATGTCAGCAGCCCAACCGCAGACACACTACTGGACTGGCTAGTAAGGTGCAGTTCACATCATGCGCCTTCTATCTACACATCTAGCTAGCTAGCTAGCTAGGCATCTACTTCTAGAGCTAGCTAGACATGGAATGCATGCGCGCACAACCAGACAAGCTAGCTAGTAAGCACGTATGAGCTACATGCGACTGTGCAGTTCAAAGCAGCAGCAATTCTAGAATTATCGGCATTCGCCAGGAACACGATAACACTAGAACAGGTCACCTGTACGTCTAGATCTAGAGATCTAGAGATGATGACTAGATGTACACAGATCATCTAGATCATGCAGTCTACACGAAGAAATATCTCGCTTGATACGATCTCATTGATGAAGTACATTTTTATGACGACTCGCTAAAATTTTACTTTGATGATGGGTGCCAACTCTGTAGAATTTGGCCACCTTACGACTGAACGTACTGCAATGAGTCGTGTGCGGGAAAAGATGCATGCATCAAAACTGTAACGAAACACTATGCACACCGTAGCTGCACAACCTCATTCATAGGTAGATTTTGTAAATGTTTTACCCGCTTTCATCTCGCATCACGATTCACCGTCGATCCCCATCATTGCTATATCACTATTTGACTTACTCCTTAGACTCTTCTCAAACCAAAAAACCTCGTCACGCCACAGCGGCTAGCTCTACTACTGTTCGGACGACAATATCTAAGCATTCCCCCCCCCCCCCCCCCCTTTAGGTCGGGTCATTAACCCACGATTTCCATATAAAAGCTAGCCTACTTCGAGGAGCCTCCCTCGTCGCGGACGTTCAGCACCGCCATAAACGCCTCCTGAGGTACGTTGACCTTGCCCATCATCTTCATCCTCTTCTTTCCCTTGGCCTGCTTCTGCAGCAGCTTCTTCTTCCGCGAGATATCGCCGCCGTAGCACTTGGCCAGGACGTCCTTGCGCACGGCGGGGATCTTGGAGGAGGCCACGATCTTGGCCCCGATCGCCGCCTGGATGGGCACGGGGAACTGCTGGCGCGGGATGAGCTCCTTCAGCTTGCTCGTGAGCGCCTTGCCGATGTCGTACGCGGAGTCGCGGTGGCAGACCGTGGAGAGCGGCGCCGCCATCTCGCCGTTGATGAGGATGTCCAGCCGGTTGAGCTTCTGCTCCTCGTAGCCGGTGAGCGTGTACTCCATGCTTGCGTAGCCCTGGCTGCGCGACTTCATCTGGTCGAAGAAGTCCGTGATCACCTCCGCCAGGGGCAGCTTGTAGACGAGCATGGAGCGCTCCGGGGTGAGGAACTTCAGGTCCAGCATCTCGCCGCGCCTCGTCTGCGCGAGATCCATGAGCGACCCCACGTACTCCTTGGGCGTGATCATCTCCATCTTGCAGAACGGCTCGAGGAACACCAGCGACTTCTCGGCGTCCGGCATCTTTGACGGCGTCTCCACCGTGTACTCGCTCCCGTCCGGGTTGCGCACCTTGTACACCACGCTCGGGGCCGTGACGATGAGGTCCAGGTCATACTCGCGCTCGAGCCTCTCCTGCACGATCTCCATGTGCAGCAGACCGAGGAACCCGCATCGAAAGCCAAACCCCATCGCGCTAGACACCTCAGGCTCGTACGCAAGCGCCGCATCATTGAGCTTCAGCTTTCCAAGCGCGTCACGAAGAAGAGGGTACTGCTCCGTGTCGGTCGGGAAGAGGCCGCAATACACCATCGGCGTCGCTGGCTGGTACCCCGGCAGCGCTGCCACTGGGTTTTTATTATGCTCGCGTGCGTTTGCGATCGTGTCCCCGACGCCGGCGTCCTCCACGCTCTTGATCGAGGCCGAGAGGTAGCCGACCTCCCCCGCATACAGCGCGCTCACCTTCTTCTCGCCCCCGGCGGTCAGCACCCCCACCTCGTTGACGTCGTACTCCTTGCCGGAGGCGAGGAACCGCACCTTGTCGCGGGCGCGCATGACGCCGTCGATGACCCGGAAGAAGACGATCACGCCGCGGAACGCGTCGTAGTACGAGTCGAAGATCAGCGCCCGGAGCGGGTCTCCGGCGGAGGCGGAGGGGGGGGGTATCCTCTCCACGACGGCCTCCAGGATGTCAACGATCCCGATGCCGGACTTGGCCGAGGCGACGATGCAGTCCTTGCAGTCGAGACCGACGGTGGATTCGATCTCCTCCTTCACGCGCTCGGGCTCGGCTTGTGGCAGGTCAATCTTGTTCAGCACCGGGATGATCTCGAGGTCGTTGTTGATGGCGAGGTACGCGTTGGCCAGCGTCTGCGCCTGCACCCCCTGCGCGGCGTCGACGACAAGCAGGGCCCCCTCGCACGCCGCCAGCGATCTCGAGACCTCGTAGGCGAAGTCCACGTGGCCGGGGGTATCGATGAGGTTCAGCGTGTACGTCTCGCCGTCCTTAGCCTTGTACTGCATGCGTGCCGCCTGCAGCTTGATCGTGATCCCTCGCTCCCTTTCCAGGTCCATGTTGTCCAGGAGTTGCGCCTTCATCTCCCGCTGCTCCACAGCGCCCGTGTTCTCGAGGAGGCGGTCTGCAAGCGTCGACTTGCCGTGGTCGATGTGCGCGATGATGCAGAAGTTGCGTATCCGCTCGGCCGGCACGGCCCCGTCCTTCTCGCGGATGGCCACATCCTCCGCCACGCTGGATTCGATGGTGGAGCGGGGAAGGGGAAGGACGCCGCGCTGGCGCAGAGGAACCGCCGGGATGGAGAAGGTTGATGGTGCGACATTCATAGTCCCTTTGATGCTTTTAAAGCTTGAATCCCCTCCCCTAGGCATGCCGCAAGCATTAATGGAATGACAACGAGAGAGCGGCCCTCTGCGGCAAAAATCGCGTCTGTTGCGTGTGGGGGCGTTGAGCCGGTTAGTCATCCCCGGTGTGACGGCGAATTTAGGGCGAAGACTTGTCCCCACCCCCCCTGCGCTTCTCGCGCCCGGATTGAGATAGGTAGTGAACCAGAAGCCAAAGCGGAGCAGCAGCGAGGCGATGACAACCGTCTTCACGGTTGCAGTGACGAAAGGCATTTTTCCTAATGAGAATTTGCTTCTATCCAATCGTTTTGCAACCCTTCTATGATGATTGCTCGTTGTTGCAGACCCCGGTCACCTGAGGGGTGTGCGGGTAGGCAGGTAAGTACCCATGTGGAGGTCAAAGAGAGGGCAGCAGTTTCGAGATGCTTTGGTTGACGAGTGCATTGTAAGATGGAAATGATATCAGGAAATTGGGTTTGGGGATGATCTTAAGTACAGTACAAACCACACATAAATAAACGTTGCGATAATCGAGACTCGACGATGTTCGTTCATTTGATTTTAGGTTTCCATTCCCCCACCCACAGCACAGATACTCGCCCAAACATGTTCGAAAAGAGAATTGTGGTTATTTATCCACCAATGTCCTTTCGAGGCATTTTTTCAAATGATCTAACCGAGTTCGAAAGGCGAGGCTGGGGAAACTGGCAACAGCTCTCGTCGGCCATTAAAAATATGGGCCGTGCGCTTTTTTCTTTTCGAAAAAATCTTCACAAATCCCCTGTACATGCACACAACGACAACAAATTCTATGGAAAAGCACACTAAGTGTCCTGCATCATCCGCATCGTTTCGGCGCCCCAGCCGGCAGATGTTGCTGCAAGAAATTTGTTTCCTGTTTGACAAGGAAGCGAGTACAAAACCAACAACTTTCCTCAATCACAATCCCGTCCTCAACGTCGTGTTGGCTTTGGATGTTTTTGGTGATCCTCCCCCCCAATTCATGCGATCGATTCGCTTCGGAGGAACACCAAACTGGAACGCAAAGTTCGTGATCCTCTCCACTGATGCAGGCCAGTGGCCAGAGCCAGCGCCAGAGCGTGTTCCAGTGTTGTCAAACAACCACTGCTAGACTGGACCAGTCCAGCAGTCCACAACCCAGCCGTGCTGGCGTGCGTTGGCTGTTGAACGTCAACTTGCAATCAATGATTTGCTAGCTAGCTAGTTCATTTGGTGTTTCAACCTTCATTTCTTTCTGGCTTTTTCGCTTGTTTCATCTCTGCGCAACTGCCAAGCTGGCATGCTGGCACGGACGGTTTTGGCTTTTGACTGGTGGCCAGCCAGGTGGGTTCGTGTTTGTTGCAGTCCTCTTTGCTACACAGCCTTTGTGGGCTGTGGATTGCCAGTTTGTTTCGCGACCGTGTTTTCAAACGAAGGTGGGGGATGCGTGTTCACATGATTCGCATGGTGATGGGAAAAACCTGTCTAGCTGTGGCACACGTGCACGCTAGCACGCATCGCGCTGATTGCACTGGAGCAGTTGGGAAATGAAATGTGGGGCATTTGACATGTCTAGATGTGATGTTCGTAGGATTTTTGCAGTGTCACTCTAGAAATTCAGCTCAGCAGCAGGTCGTCAATGGGCAAATTTTCATGTTGCGATTTTTTGGAAATTTTGCTACTGATTGTAGTTAAGAAATGAAATGTGGGGCATGCATGCTGCTAGGTCTGCTGTCAACCAGCCAGTAGTGCTAGAGTGGTATTGGCATCTCACATGTGTGCATGGGATGCACAGGAAGAATGCCAACTTGTTCACCATCCTCCAGTGAAAAGCACGCACTGTTGTTAAGTTCGTAGCAAACACTTGCGGGCTCATTTTGCACTTGCCTTTCGTTGCATCACCGTAGTCATCGCCGTCATCCTCCGCATCACCATTGATTCTGGCCAATCACAAACGAACATCCCCACTGGCTCATCGGTGCCTCATCGGCGGGTCTAGACGGAACCATTCTTTCAGTGTATCGAACGTCGCAAACGATATGCCTGGTAGGTAGCAGCAGCAGCAGCAGCAGCAGCACACCAAACAAACCATATTTGGGAACTACTCAATCAACACTAGTCTCCTCATATTCGGAGAGAATCAACAAAACAACGCCAGCTTGTATGGCATGACACGACGCACAAACATCGCCTCTCCACCACCACTAGCACAAAACAACACCTATAAAAACGCGAGAAATGCAGGACAGACAGATGTGCGTTGTCGTATCCAATACTCAGATTACCAATAGCAATCGGACCCTTGATGACGTTCAGACTAAAGCCCTTAAAGAGGCCCGCGAAACCCTCTGAATAGATATAAGAGATTTTCAGTCTTTTACAATAGGTTATGACACCAGCATGACAACAAACATGTTCCGTACGAACATGTAAAATAGATTTATATTATTTATAATTAATATATATATATATATTTACAAAAATATAATATTATATATATATTTATATATATATATATATATATATATAATATATATATATAAAATATCTGAACATTAATATACTTCTCATTTTCAGAAGTAGACGTACAACAAAAAGCTTCCAACAGTTATATCTTTCAGTACTCGTATGATAAGAACGAGATGGTGATGGCGGCGGTGGCGATGGTGACGGTGATGGCGACGAATCGATAAAGACTCTGGATGCACGCATCGCCCATGAAATGTACCTTTCCTGACGAGCGTTTGAAGGGTATTGCGCACACTAGAGTTCCCTATTCATCCAACGAGGTCATTTCAGTACACAAGGAGGAGGGGGGGAAGAGGAGGAGGAGGAGGATGGGATTTACCGACACCGCCATCAACAACGGTATCCTATCTACCCTTCTACAGCTGCTGCTGCTGCTGCTGCTTTTAGACGATTGAGGACGTGCTATGGCCAAGGATGATTGCCATGACCACAAGCAAAGTATATCACACTCATCGCAAAACACACACACACACACACAAACACACACACACAATGCATATATATATATATATATATATATATATATATATAGATTACATAATCATAATTTTTTCAATACTTAGATAAATAAATAAATCCAGCAAAAACCTAACTAAAACAACGTTAAACAAAGCACCTAGCTTGTCACTCGTCGGCATCTGCATTCGGCGTCGAACCTGAGCATATTCGCATACACGCACACACGCACAGAATCTAATCCAATGGTCCCGCAACAACGACTACGATGACTTGTATAGCTGTAGCGATGCCGGTGATGGTCATAACAACAACAACAACAACAATAACAGTAACAGTACCATCTCCAGGGGATAAGTCATGCCTTGGGCTATTAGTCCTGATATAAATATATATATATATATATATATATATATATATATATGCATTTATTTATAACATGTTCATATTAATTTCGATACATAAAATGTGTGTGTGTGTGTGTGTGTGTGTGATTGAAAGAGAGCAGCTACAAACACGGGGTTATGATATACCTGCACAAGCTCCGCAAGCTAGCTTTTCCAAAGCAAAGAGCTGATAATGAGTACAAAGTAAACACCCAAACTTGTAAAAATACGTCGTTTTTATCACTTGATGCACGCACGAGTGCGTTGGTCTACATGCGACATATCCTCATCATCATTACCATCGTCATCATCATGATCAGCGTCATCATCACCACCACCAACCCACCAACCTTCCTTTTTTTCATTTGCCGTATTCTATCGTTGAGTTTTCCTACGAATGGAGTGAGGGACGGCGAGGGGAGGGGGGGGGGACAACCCCAAACGAATGAAAGAAGAAGAAGATAACGATAAAGATGACGATGACTTTGATAAAGACGATAGCAATTAGATGATATCAGATATGGTGATATAGGGTGAATGAGAAGAAAACATGAGGACGGCCTTTGAATTTCTAAAGCCCCCCCCCCCCCCCCCCCCCCTCACCTTTAACCGTCCATGCTACACCGGT
>ADNK01001182.1:0-10349 GCA_000320545.1 Bigelowiella natans CCMP2755 | reverse complement strand
AGACGATGCCCGCACAGAGCGAGCGAGAGAGAAAAAGAGAGAGAGAGTGAGAGAGAAATAGTGAGGGGGGGAGAGAGAGAATTAGTTCAGCACTACCATGCCTCGTGAAGTGAAATGTCCTCCTTTTCCCAACGCACACAGTCGGGGAGACATCAAGGCAATGTATGATCTGTGCAAATGCCGCAGTTACTTGAGTGCACCAAACGTCCAAAACAGAGGTTTAATCATCCCCCAAAAGACGCAAAGACGCTTTGGGAAACACCGCATCTTGCGCGCATCATTTGCATCCACGAGAGAGAAGAGAGAGAGAGAGAGAGAGAGAGAGAGAGAGAGGGAGAGAGAGAGAGAGAGGTGAAAAACCTAGCAAGTAGATACTACTCATCTGTCCTCCTCACAACAATTAACGAATGTGTAGCTTAAGCGAATATATATATATATATATATATATATATATATACATATGTGTACACACACACACACACACACACAGATATTTGTATTCATTATGTACGCAGCAGCCTATACAAAGCAGGCTACTGTTTCCTTGGGCCATCATATCAAGAAACGTTATCCTCGCATGCACGCGCCCTCATTCGTCTTATCGTACTTGAGAGGCTGTTCGCGAAATGCTCAACCCCCTGCTTATGTATCACTCTGACCTTTTCCTGGACCTTGCTCACTGGCGCATCGTGGAAGTAGAAGCAATATTCGGGTTCTTTTTCTATCATTCTCTCCCCATCTGCGCCAAGGCCAGCTCGAGTGCCCTGCCACCAGGAAGAGTTGTCGATCGATTCACGAGTGTTGATTGATGAGGATGTTGTTTAGAAGCCGCAAACAGTGTAAGCGCGGACACAGACACAAAAAGATGCGCCACGCGCATGGCGCATATAACTAGCAAGTAGAGCAAAGGGATACAATCGGGATATGGAGAGAAAGAGAGAGAGCGAGAGAGAGAGAGAGAGAGAGAGAGAGAGAGAGAGAGAGAGAGAAAGACAACCTTGTTGTCGCCCATTTGCTTCTCCGCCTCCTCCCACTTGCACTGCTGAGCGAATGTCGGCACCTCCTCAACCACCTTAGCCCTGCGACAACATTTTTATCATGAGTCAACGTCGAGATACTAGCTCAAGCCAGCAGGAATCCCCCTCCCCTCCCTGTCGTCTGGAAGGAATAAAGAAAGTATGCACTACAGCTTGTTGCTACTGGACGCACTTAAGGTCTGCGAGAGTTTCGTAGGGATGCATCTGCACGAACGCGACTATCTGATTCGGCTTTTCTATAGCGACATTGATAAGGATCTGGAACCCGTTTTTGGGAGGGGGGGGGGGAGGGGGGTGGAGCATGAGGATGGTGGTGGAACTCGTAAGCACAAAATATTCACTACAGCTGCGTACGTGACCTTCTTCTCGTTCTTACGCTCCTCTTCGCTCCTAATAGTTTGATCAGGGCCTTGACTGGAAAGAATTCTCATCTGCACGTCTGAAACGTTCGACTCACGGTCATAGACGACAGACATCTATCTCTCCCAGGTCCTCCCGAAAGACTGTAGGTAAGGGGCAGGTAGCGCACGGGCAGCCGACCTTACACCGTCTCACAGGTACCGGAAAATTTAATCTAATTATGCGAGTGCACCGCTATTCAGCACAGCATGGTGCTGTGGCAATGGGGAACAAGGCACAACGTTGGGCAGCTCGGAGGGGGCGGCCAGTGCTCCTTCCGTGCCGGCAAATACCCTTTCTGATTCCAATTCATGCAAACGAAAACTGTTGACGCTCGTGTAAAATAGCTTATATTTTTGGTTTTTAAATAGTTAATGCAATTTACCTGACGCATGAGAAGTTATGTGGGGCTTTCAAGTTTTAACTTTATTGATCAATTACAGGAGAAAGTGCTAAGGCGACTACAACGTTGACGAGTAGGTGTTTGTCATTATTATTCCTTCAGAATTACCTGATATTTTCTAAAGACGACAACGACAAAAGAGAATCTGTTCTAGTGTTGTAATAGAAAGCAGACAAGTGGTTACGGAGTCGTCTAGCATTGGTAGCAACGGCAGCCAAATTATCACCATTCGTTGTGACCTGGAGATAAACCCCAAATCTAGGGAAAACATTTCGTATTTTGCTATGAAATCCATTTTATTTGTTGAAATGGCTGTTGCCATTGAAATTGCAATGTTGCAAAAATTTAAAAGAAATGCGACATCGGAGAAAAAGAGTTCCATTTCTGAACATAGCACCGTATCTAGATATGTCTTAGTTAATAAACATGCTCCAACTACTTGCCGACATTGAGCGAAACCGTCGACTGAACCTTGCAGATTATCAAGCTAGGCTGAATAATCGGATTCATTTTCACTCGACATGAGGCAGTTGGAGAGCGTTTGATAACTCAAATAGCAATATTGTTGAAAAATATGTCAAGTTTGTCCTGTAATCTTACTATGTCGCTCATTTCTATACTCTCACCTTTCAGTCACGAATACATTGTGATTGCGACGGGAACCAATTTTTTCAGTCTCAGAATTAGAGCGTGTGGAGAATAAATGTGGAAAATAAATTTAATTTGGCCTAAAATATGGTATATGACTGTAAATTCAGGCTATTTATTCCACTTTTCTAATTTTCTTCGTTTTTTTAAAAAAAATATAAAGGTCTTAACAGAATCCCTGTTGGCTGCGTAAAGAAAAATCATGTCTCCTCTGCTCCTCCTTTCCCTCTTCGTGCCTCTGCAGGCCCTACAAAATAACTACCCAGTAAGTTGAAGATTGGATAAGGCGATAAAAGGAGTGATATGAAGAGTGATCAAGCTATGAAATAAATATTAAATTCCAGTTTGCAGATTTGAGAAAAGATATTTCACTAATCATCTTACACCATAAACTTGGTTCATTAGAGTTCCGGAGCTCTCCAACGTTCGGTTGGAAACCTAACTCTGGAGCAACAATGGGCAATGATTGACAAGATGACGGAGGAGGAGATCTCTATCGCAGAGATTAACTTTTTTCGTCATTGCCATCCCAACTTCGACTTCGCTTCCGTGCAGGCTCAGACAGAATCTAAAGGATTCGGTGACTGGCTGAAGAAGACGGCATCTAAAGCAAAATCCACTGTGACATCTGGAGTATCCTCTGTCGTTAAAAGCCCAGTTGTCCAATCTGTCGTCAAAAGTCCAGTTGGCCAAGCAGTCGGCAAGGCCGGTTCCACTGCACTAGCCGGTGCTAAGAAAGGGCTCGATATCGCAAAGACCACCGCAAGCAACGCTTTTGAAGCTGGAACAAACGCTCTCTGGCCCTTCAAGCCAACTGGATACAAAACGTAATTGTCACTCGAAACATAAACGTGAAAAGAGAGAAGAGAAATATCTAAAAGGATGTAGTCATCATTCAAGGATATGGTTTTGTGATTTACATCTACATTTTAAATTTTATTATTTAGCTCTAAAGAAGAAGCTCTCGACGGTATTCTCGATCTCAGATGGGCGTCTGTAGTCTACAGTAAAGTGAAAACTCAAGCAGGATGGGAAGCAAGCAGCAATTTCCCTAAGCGCTACAAGGGCAAGTGCACGATTGAACAGCATGCTGGCACTGGGTTAATAGGATATATGATAATCGCAAACTGTCACGACAAGATCTGGGCTTCGTTCCGTGGAACTCAAAACCAAAAGGATGCAGAGGCTGACATTAAGTCTGCCGTGCTTTCCACCTTCGCAGGAGTAAGAGCACTCGCTGGTAAAGGATTTATCGAACACTATGCTGGAATCGAGAGTAAAATGGGAGGCACTGGAAGCCTTGTTAAGAGAATCAAGGCGCTCGCAGATGGCACTAACAAACAAGTAGTGATTACTGGACATTCTCTCGGTGGAGCGCTTGCAAACTTGTGTGCTTTGAGGCTGTATGAATCCGGATTCCACAATTTCCGACTCGCTACATTCGGTGCTCCTCGCGTATGGAGCAAAGACCACTCGTCAAGACTTCATGGATACTGCGAGGCAAAACATCACTGTGTCAGATGGGTCAACTGGGGAGACTTAATCACTACGGTGCCATGGTCGATCACAGGATTCAGGCATGTTGGATCTCCTCGCTACATTTACTACGGAAGACCAACCGGCAGCCCCTTGGACTCCCTTACTAACAAGCCAAAGAAATGGTCTCTGCTCGAATACGACCAAGACATGTCCGCACCACCCATGAATCCTCTGAATCATAAGACAAGCAGCTATCTTGAACGTATGCAAAAGGCTGTTGTAGCCCTGTTCAACGTTGCTGATCCTGACTTGTAAGAAATGCATGTGAGGCAGGAAAAACAGCGAGATCTCTCTCCCAAATTCAAGGCATTAAGGATTGGAAAATGTCCTAGCCGCGATGCACCAAGGATTCGAGATGATTGTGATAGAAAACATTTTTGCGAAGGTGTAAACGTTTTGAGATCAAGATTAACTCAATGAACACAAGTTTGCCGCTGCATGTGGCCCACCATTCTAGCATTGTGGAGGTGTGTTTCTGCGAAGGCCCTTCTAGCCTAGCCCTTACGCCCTTGCACGATCATATGCAGCACGTGTCGGCAGAAGCCAAGCTGCATGCTAGTATGTGTGTGCTTACACTAGCGTAGCTAATTGCTGGCATGTGCCTTCGTGAACAATCAAGGCGATCTAACGATGTGCGCGTGACAACGCAAGTGAACACTACATGTGTACGTGTGTCCATTGTGAATCGCGCAATTTGGAGATCAATTAATTGTGTGCGCGCACAGAGAATCGATGCGAACGCACGCTGCAAACATCTAGATCATATGCAGGTTGGTCGGGTTCATGTTTTCACGGTGCATTGTTCTCGTCTGCTGCTGCGATGCGCATGATGCATGTACACAACGCGCAGTACGCATCCCACACATGTGGCATCGACGATGTATGAGCAGATGCAGTGTGACACAGATGAGCACAGCGGCTGCAAGTGCCGGCGGAGGGTCGCACAGCACTTGCAGCTGCGCCACAGTGCGGACGACATAGCATCATAGCATCATAGCCATGACTAGGCTGAGCATCATTGTTGCAACGCACGCATTATTATATAGCAGCTTTTCACTCGAATGACGCACATCATGCAATGATGTGTTATGCACATGTCAATGTATGTAACATGCATGTACCATGTTGCTGTGTCTAGCACGCACTAACCGCATGCTGCTAAAAGATGGCACACTGCTGATGACAAATGCAGTGAAATGGTTTTGCAGAGAGTCTGCACTAGCTCACATTGCGAGCGAGGCTCACATCTACTCTCAATCTGGTCAATGTGTGTGCTGCTTCTAAATTGTTGCACAGCAGATGTGAACAAATACCATCGTCCACGAACATGACGTCAAATTTGAAAAGCTTTGTTCATTGCACAAGCATCCATGAAATGGTACATTTGCTTAAAGCTTAAACTGCAAGCAGCATCTTCATCATTCCGTCTAATATAATTTCCCCATCTTTATTTTTCGGGGCATCTTTTAGTATTTGCTCAGTCTCCATATCTGATAATATTTCCCCCATGTTTGACAGTAAAAATCTCAATTCTGCCTCGGGAATACACCCTGAGTTCTCTCTATCAAACACGTCCAAAGAGTCCTTCAGTTCAGACCTTGCCGTCCCCGAGCTTGGACCCTGGTACATTGAAACTTTTTTTTTGAACTCATCGAAGTCTATAGGGGCATCTGCCAACTTTTCAATCTCCTTTTCAGTCGGAGCTTTGCCCAGGGCGCGAAGGGCGCGCCCGAACTCCTCGATAGACAACTTTCCGTCGTCATCTGCGTCGAACAGCTCAAACACGTCCTAAATAAATACAAACCAACAAACAGTTTCAGTTTCCAAAGAAGATATGCATTTACTCACCATTAGAGGAGAAGAAATGTGATAGAAATTTCGAAGTATGGGGAGGAAGACCAAACTACCTTCGCAGACATCTATCTGCTAAAACCCTTCGATTCTGGATTCTGAAGGCTGTGCTCAACATGTTATGCTGTAAAAGACTCATCATATTTCTCTTAATTCACCTAATTTATGCATAATATAGTTTTAATCTTGTTGACGCAATTTCAAAATGCACCTAATGCTAGCTAAGTCAAACCAGACACTTTCTTAATTTTTGTGGAGGGCTTCGTTCATCACGAAAAATCCTCCTCGAGGGTCTCGAGTGCACCTCTCGAGCCCAGGTTCCGAGAAGGCTCTCTGCAGCCGAATAATAGATAAGTAGTTTCTGAACCGAAATCTGAAAAGCGGTCCTGCAGCAGAAAAATGGGCTCGAATAATCCAACTCGGGCTCAAAACTAAAAAGCTAAAATAATATCTATAAATATCTTTTGTCGGAGCTAGTATCAGGTAGTAACGGTTGTTAACCGGGAATATCGTTTTTGGCCATGGCGGAAGGAACACACTTCAAAACTCTGGTCTGCCCGCATGCCTCCAATCATCCATCCCCGCAATCCCCTCCCTCCCCCCCAGGCTCGTCCGTTTCGATTATCCCCTATATGCGGATGGTTCCAGATCAAATGATCTCTTTTGCGTCTGCCATATGTTTCCACCGTTGAAACCAATGGACAGTGGGAGGGGCGGGGGGGGTGATATTTTAATTTCCCGCACATCGATATTTTTCATGCGACTGACTGTTCTCCGAACTCTTTGTACTCCAGTTTTTCAAAGAAACAATGCTTCGCAACGTGGGTTCCCGAGTCTTCTCCTCTTTCAGGCGCAACATGAGCACCGTCGCTGTGGTTGGCAGTGCTGGTGGAATTGGCCAGCCATTGGCCATGCTTATGAAACTCAACCCCCTTGTCAGCGACCTCCGCCTTTACGACGTAGTTCCCGTCAACAAAGGCGTTGCTGCCGATATCTCTCACATTGCTACTCCTGCGAAGACCTCGGGGTAATTATTCGATGAGAATCACAGAGAATAGGCATTATCTGATAGGGATATCACCACGAGTAGGCGTGCAAACATGCGAAGCAACACATACCAATATACTCTTACGCACGCACACACACACACACACACACACACACACACACACACACACACACACACACACACACACACACACACACACACACACACACACACACACACACACCATACTCAAAATAGGACACCTACAAATAAAAACACATAAACGAGAGAGAGAGACAGAGAGCCAGAGAGAGAGAGAGATTAACATTGTCACATTGAAGCAGCCAACCCCGCCTATCTCAAACTCAGCTTCCTCCCCTCCCTCCTCCTTTTCGTCGTCCTCCTCCTCCTCTAGATACGTCGGTGACGATGAGATTCACGACGCGCTAAAGGGCTGCGACGTGGTGGTGGTTCCCGCAGGAGTTCCCCGCAAGCCCGGGATGACTCGCGACGACCTCTTCAACACCAACGCCAACATCGTCAAGATGATCGCGCAGGCGTGCTCCAAAGCTTGCCCCGATGCTATGCTGTGCATAATATCCAACCCTGTCAATTCGACAGTGCCGATTATGGCGGAGACGCTCAAGAAAGCTGGGACCTACAACTCCAAGCGCCTCTTCGGGGTTACCACGCTTGATCTCCAGCGTGCGAGGACCTTCGTCGCTGAGAACCAGGTAGTGAGTGTGTGTTGCGCTGCTGCTGCTGCTGCTGCTGCTGCTGTACCCTCTTGGGGCTGTATATAATGGAATAGTATAGGTGTGTTGTAGCGGAAGGAGTTGGGTTGATAGTAGTAGCTCCTGTTTCGATTCCCCCCCGCTTCTGTCCGTATTTATTCATCTTAAAAGTTCAGAGAAATCAATGCGATTGCATTATTCTCGCACGAACAAACACAAACGCTCTCTTTCTCTCTCTCTCTCTCTCTCTCTCTCTCTCTCTCTGACGCACACACACGCGCACGCGCGCACAAACCCACACACACACACACACACACACACACAAAACTACTAAACACAGGGTTTCGATGTGAACAAGACTTGCGTGAACGTTGTGGGCGGCCATGCAGGCAAGACCATCCTCCCGCTCCTGTCGCAAGTCTCCGACGCCAAATTCTCCGACGCAGACCGCGATGCGCTCACCCACCGTATCATGTTCGGTGGGGATGAGGTCGTCAAGGCCAAAGCAGGTAGCTCTCTCTTTCTCTTTCTCTTTCTCTCTCTCTCTCTCTCTCTCTCTCTCTCTCTCCCTCCTTTCTCCTTTCTCTCTCTCTTTCTCCCAAGAGACTAAGTACGGCGCTAGAATAATGCGGGGGGGTTGGTTAGGGGAGCGGGATATAAGTCAATAATGCATGCTTTCATTTATTTGATTCAATAGCTATGTGCGAGCACGAATGCGCGAGAAAAGCCTCTGAGGTTCCAGTGATTGTTTCATTCACTTTCTTCCCAACTGTTCCCCTTGCCCCCTCCCCTATTTCCCCGACAAAAAAGGTGGCGGATCGGCTACCCTATCCATGGCATACGCTGGTGCCGAGTTTGCTGACGGACTCCTCAAAGCAATGAATGGCGAGAAGAACATCATCCAAAACGCGTACGTGGAGTCGGATGTAGCTGAGGGGTGTGCATTCTTCTCGTCCCCCGTCCTCCTGGGCCCCAACGGCGTCGAGGAGATCCACGGTTGCGGCGAAATGTCGGACTACGAGAAGCAGCTATACGAGGAGATGCTGCCGGAGCTACAGGCCCAGATCAAGAAGGGAGTTGACTTCGTGCAGTGAGGGCGGGGCGGAGACGCCATATGAGTGTCGATGATGAATGAGCACCGACCGTCACGCTTTCCGCATCGTCGCAAGCTTGCGATGAACGTAACGATTCGTGGAGGAGCGAAATAGGCATGGAATCAGTCGTTATGTACACATATGCAGATCCCCGTGTCCACCACCCATACTGTTACGTATATAAGCGTAATGTAGATCTCTCAGCAATAAGGCGTACTACTGTTGTCGCATTGTGTGTGAGAACAAGTGTCCTTGATTAGATCTAGTTAGTAGATGTGCCGCAACAACTCGTCTCTAGCTATTTAGCTGCTATGTAGATACCAGCATAGCATTACGACGATGCACGCTAGCACGCCGCACCGTACCCCGCCGTCTACATGCGATCGCCCGCCGCGCTTCTAATGCTGAGTACGTCATCGTATCATTCATGCCAAAAACACTTCATTAGAACAGTGTCGATCATGCGCGTACGTATAAGCGCGAGCTAGCTGCCCGTAAATTCCGAAATACAATTACATCGGTTCGTCATCGTTGCGTGAACGAACTACATCTCTTCGAGAATTAAAACGTAACAGGCCACCATATTCTAGCAGCACATATCTGTCAACCAAACCACTAGCAGCTAGCTAGCCATGCAGCATAGAGCATGCCAGCATGCATTATAGACTTATTATAGACATGTAATATCATATATATACTATATATGCTATTACTGTGTCTATTATATGCATCAATCACATTACTAGATTAGATCGCCCCGCAGCTGGAGCCACCATCGAGGTCAAATATCATCTTTACAGCACCGGCCTCAGGTACCTCGCATCTCCCTTTCGCGACTGGGAGGTCATCTGCTGGGCGCGCGTATGCGGTGACGATCTCGCCGGGGGGCCCAGAGGCAACGACGGAGAGCTCCTCACTGTTGGCTTGGATCTCCGAGAATCTCGAGCCCGACACCGCCACCCACTTATCGACAGCCTCGCCTAGGAAGACCCAGCTGGTGGATGGGATACGAGGCACCACATTCCACAACGAAAAGTCTTTCTTTGTGGGGGCAGCAGGAAGCTGGAGAGAGGAGGAGGAGGAGGAGGAGCGTCTGTCTAGCTCTTGGAAGTTCCTGAGCGGATCTTGACCCGAGGTCTCGAAGCACAGAAACGCCTCCACAATCGCAGGAGTCACATCATCGTACCCCCCCGCCTGGAACATGGCCGTCAGGGAGAGGTTGTAGGACGGGGACTCGACTGCAAGCACCTGCATGTATGGCAGCCCCGACACAACGGAGTGGGCGACTTGGATGTCCCCGAGAGGCTTGTTGTCCTGCTTCGGGTTGCTAGCGGCTGCGGATCTCTTGATGGCTGCCTCGATGACCATGGCCGGCCTGTCTGGGCGCAAGATGAGTCCATCTGCACGCACCGAGCGGAGGATGAGCTTCACATCGGACTCGCCGATCATGTCGCTTGGGGCAACCTGGATTTATCCACACATGCATGTTGTATATATATATATATATATATATATATATATATATATATGTGGGTAGAGCAGTAAGGCCGTTTGGGTTGACTCTCGTCCTCCTGCATCCATTATGATGGCAGCTGCATATGCTACCTGCCTGCTGCACTCGGAGCTCGCTCCAAAAATATGACAAACAACGCCCCC
>ADNK01001185.1:22500-39529 GCA_000320545.1 Bigelowiella natans CCMP2755 | reverse complement strand
ATCGACAGAATTTTACATTCTGCACTGCACACACTCTTATTGTTAAACGAGGCCATGTGTCCATGTACATCCCAGAACTGCTTTCTCGGTCAATTATCGGAGGCTCTTCCTATTTTTGTTTTCATTTTCGTTGAGGCTTATTACTTGCCAGTTATATTGGTACCGCTACAATAGCATGAGCATATTAACTATGACGATTAGGACTAGTCTGCGGCGTAAGCCTCGTTATCCCGTCTTCTTACCAGGATGGTAGAATGTCCAAGCCCATCATCGCAATGTGGTCAGGATTCCCCATCAGCCCTTGTTCCTAATCAAAGAGATAAGTGACAGAGGAGGAGGAGGAGGAGGAGGAGGAGGAGGAGGTGGAGGAGGAGGAAGGATCATTAGCATAAAGTAATTGTAGCAATTTAGAGATAATGGGCGAGGGAGAGAAAGAGTCTTCTGTACCGTCGACACCATAAGTTTCTGCCCCCCCCCCTCCAAGGACGGCTCCTAAACGAAGGCGAAGAGGATAGAGCCAACAATGCAGGGTGCTATTAGAATAAGCATGATGTTTCTTTCCCTGGCTAGCGACGATACGAAAGCTGTGGTCTGATTCGTGGCCAGTCTCTATTTTCCCACCACCCCCATCGCCCATAATTTCACTTGATCATAGACGCCTTCTCTCACGGCAAACATCATCATCTTCATCATCGTTGACATCGTCATCAGGATCAGCAGCATCATCGAGAGCAGATGCCTTACGCCTTCTTCCGTTGGTTTGACAAGGTAGAACGGCGCGTGCGGCTCCGTCGTATGAGTGAGGAACTCCATTGATCCTAATGATCATAGCGCTTAGCGTTGTTGTTGTTGTGTTGTTGGAAATTCCATCAAATAGCTGCGATGGCAGCATCTTGGGAGCGACGAGGCAAGATATCAACGTCAAGACGGATCAATCGTTTCCAGTAGATATGCTAGCAATTGCGTAGCGACTGTACCTCCCCGTCCCCCCCGCCCCCCATTCGCCCCCTCTACATTTAAGTCATGTGTAGAGCACTTATTTCCCTCTTTCTACTAGCCAATGCTGTGACAGGCAGCAAACATGTTTCTACCTCCAATGTCGCAAGTGAGGTCGGCCACGAGAAGAGGTCTTTTTGGTGTTAGCGCTGAATCCGAGGCTAGGAAGGAGGGGCAGATGAACGCAATTAGTGTTTACAAAATAACAATACCTATATGTACGTGTAAAGGGGGGAAAGCAGAGAGCAGGGCTGGCTAGACAGAGGCTTCTCATGCTGCGCTGATGCGTACAAACGGCAAGATCGATGTCTACATTCGTCGGTAGTACAGCTGCTTTGGGGTGATAAGTAGAGAGCGTTCTCATCCGAACTTGCTTCTCTGAGGGCTCGAAGCTGCTCCGACGTCAGCAAACGTGGGAAACGAGGGTCCCAATAGTGACCAGTTACCTGCATATATATATATATATATATATATATATATATATATTATATGATATTATTAAAATGCTTTTATGCACATATATCCGCGTATAGATATTCGGTCTTTCTTATTATGAAGAGTGGCTGGAGGATGTTTGTGGTGTGCTGCCTGCATTTCATGATAACAGCAATAACAACAGCAGCATCATCATCAACAACAACAACGCTCGCAAGAGTATTTCTTGCATCAGCATCCTCCTTGCGATGTGCTCGCTTGTGTGTGTGTATGTGTGTAGGCATATCCTCATCAATTATGAAATCTGTCATCATTCTGATAGTGCGGCCAGTTTCAACTTACAATGACAGATGCGTAGGGGGCAATGTCGCGGTGAAATGTTGGATCGAAGTCTCCAGGCGACCGTTGGTATCTTTCGCGGTCAAACTCCACTGATTTGTTCTTGAAATCGCCGCTACTACTTGAACGAGACAGACCAGATTTGAGTTCCACCTGAAGAAGTGAATTACATTTGAAAGATATGTTGGTGTGTGCGGGGTATGGGATGGGGGGGCAGGGGGGGGGGGATGGGGAGGGTTATGTCTTTACATCCACGATCTATTCGTTCTCAAGATGTAAAAGAAAACCAGGGTGCTTTGTGTATTGACTCTCCATGTTCTTGTTATTTCTCGCATGGCGGGTGAGGGGAACACCATATGCTCTGCCTTCACCACGGTTCCAATCACCTTCAAAGATATCAAGTGTGAGAGGGAGGGAGGTAAGGGGGGGGGTAGGGAGAAATACTTAAAATCGATCTTTTTACTGTATTTTTTGAGAAAGTATAAGGTGAATCAACCTCTCTTGAGAAGTCGCAGTCTTCTAAGCCTTCTATGTATTTTGCGCGCTTTGTGCAGCTCTCCACACTCCCCCCTGCGGCACACCCTTTCCCATCGGCAGCTCCGAATAGGAGGGGAAGGACGGAGGGGTCCACCATTCTGGCCAGATAGAAGAATATCTCGATTTTTGTTTCTCGAAACCTGCTATCTAGCTTCCTGTCGTGTCTCTTATTTTTTGTTTTGCTACGGACGATGAAAAAGTCGCTAGAGATGGAGAGAGAAAGAGATAGAGAGAAAGAGAGAGAGAGAGAGAGAGAGAGAGAGAGAGAGTCTGACTGCTTCTTTTGATCATTTAAGCAGCAGTGTCTCTTTTTTGCATGGAAAAATCCTTAATCTTACTTGTGAGGAAGCAGCTCGAATACCTCCCTCGCCCCCTTGCTCACATTCCCAGTGCCTTGTAAAAAAAAATCCAGAAAGTCATTCAAATATCTTGTATGTGAGGGGGGGGGGGGGGGGGGGGGGGGGGTGATGTTTGTCGTTGCCTCACGAAAGAAAGGATCATTTGCATCAGCATGATTATTATACGACCAGTAAACACAAAGACGAGAGGAGCAAGCTGGGGCGGGAGGCCATCGATCTACACAGCATAAACACACGCACACAACACACACGCGTACTCTCGTTTATATATGTGTCCATGATCAATTGCGAATGCTCTTCCTGCATGCATCTTTTACTACGTTAGCGCTAATAATACGCGGCAGCGACGAAGAGTCGGTAGGACTGCAGTATTGGGTATGTGTGTGTGTGTGTTTGTGTGTTTAGGTGAGAGAGAGAGAGAGAGAGAGAGAGAGAGAGAGAGTCTTGAACCTCACTGCCAAGAGTCATTATTACCACCATCACCAGTAGCAGCAGCACCAGCAGCAGGGCAGGACAACCTTAATAGATTCTCCCAGTCTTTTTACAGCCCGTTTGGCCTTATCAAGATCCGGGTACATGTAGGCTGACCCCACGTTCAAGAACGGAGTTGAGTAGCCAAGTCCCAGCAATCTCTCCCCTAAGCCGCGAAAGCAATTTACCTGAGGCAGTGATGGGGAAGAAGAAGAAGAAGAAGAAAAGAGAAGAAGAAGAAGAAGAAGAAGAAGAACAGTGGATTAAATTCGACCTTTAAAAAAATCACGTTTCCTGTCGATACTCATGCTACAGCCGCGTTGGCGTTGTTGCCGTTGCATTAACATATGTTTGCGTGGTATTACCATTCCGGCTCTGCCAGCAAAACTCCCAAATGCGACGAGCCTCCGCCCGCCTTTCATCCCCCCCTCAGTGATGCATTCTTTGGTTAAAAAGAGAGTTCTATAAATACTAAGCTGCTGCTTGTAGTAGAATAGCGACTAATCGAGCATTGTTCCTTTGTACAAAATCATGTTCATCCCCGTTTTCGTCGCTAGTTATCAGTTCTATGGCCACTATTATCAATACCTACTCTCTCACAATCATCATAAGCAACAACATCATCATTACTAACATCGTTAATATTTGAAGAACTTACTACTACTACTACTACTACTACTACTACTATAACTACTGCTCCAACAATATCCTATAACGCTGTTGTACCATAGTCGATGAGTCGAATTCCCAACTCCAAGGCCCTGTCCAGCAACTTCATGTTTTCCTTCTGGCCCTGATAGGGATTGCAGGTTGAGGAACATCACAGCAACCAACGACAACTGAGAGGATACTTGTTAAACATCGTAGCACGCAAGGCATGAAGGATGGCAATGCGATGGTCCCAACTCTGTGTTCGCTAGATGCTACCTTGATCGTGTGCGAGAAGAATAGATAGGTTTTATCTTTCATGAGTCTCTCTTCAGGTATTTGTTTCACCCCAAAAATGACCGAAGCCTCGGCCAGGTCGTGCGTAATCTCAGCTCCCACAGCTGCATACCTAATACATGAGAAGAGAAGTTGCGTTGTGGCTGATTAGTGGGTTCACGTCGATTTGGCGAGTTATAGTTTCTATCCGTGCCATTCTTCCAAATTGGTGTTTATAACTTGGTAATCATCTAGGTCGTATCAGCAACGCGTAGATTAATTACTCGTTGTCGGTAAAGACGCGATGGAAGCTGGGCTCGACTAGCACTCGAACACCTGAAAGCCAAAGTGGCATCGTTTCTCCAGATTAGTGAAAATTTGCCACCATAAAAGCAGCTCGCATTTACGATCTTCCGTAACCCATCGCCCGAAATTCGGAAGCAATGATGAGTTCTGTTAATCAGTACCAGATTTGACGAGGCCTCTCACATGGTTAGGTGTCAGTGGTGATCGACGTTCCCATGCGTTGTATGTCTCACGAACGATGCCAATGCAGCGGCGAGGCCTTGAAGCCATGATAACAAGCGAAGAGTTTATTATTTTGGGGGAGGGCTGTTTTATTCTTCCGGTAGCGCGGGTTGATTTTTTGTGTTGCAGTCGTCGATCATAGCAAGCGACAAGTATTTCTGCGTGTATTTTGTGTAAAATGGAGTGGATTTTGGCAGTATCTTCCGATATTATCTCGGGATTTTGTGCCTGAAGTACGGATCGGAAACATGCTTCCAATACCCCTCTTTTTCGACTCGGATGAAGACTTCTAGGAAACTCCAATAGATGTCCTTGTCGCACGGGTAAAATGGCATACTTTTCTTCTATATAAAAAGTAGGGGAAATAGCTTGTATTTAGTGTGGTCGCATTAAGGAGAGTACCCCACCACAACTGCCCTATGCATGAGAAGTCGTCGAAAACGGATTGGGGAATGGAATCCTAGATGTTTTATGCGTAATTAATTGCCCAATCTTTATCAAATATTGTACCAATACTTTTTGAATGTTTTTCGTGTCTTTTATAGCCCAAAAAAACCTACATGCTGCAAAGAGCCGACTGTACGAAAGGGCATATAGTCAAAGTAGATGATTTTAGATGTTTCCAGCACATTTTAATGACCAACCATCCGCTGAGGGAGAAGAGCACCACCACACAAAGCTGCGTTCTTAACCACACACACACAACCATGCCCTTTGGACAGCGCCATCGACTTGTGTCTGCGAAAAACATTGCAGCGATTCTGGCGCTATGCTGTGTTCTTCTGTTGTTTGTGGGGGTGAGCAACATCGGTCGGCAGCATCTTGGTTCACCGACAGTACGAAGGTTGAGCCATCCATCCCCAAAATGCATTAAAAAACGCGAAGAGAGCGGAATACTTAAGGGCATCCATTGATGATTTGAAATTGCTGATAATTGTCATGACGACGAAAAAGCATTAATAGAGACTACGACGATCTGAGGAATCCGCCTTGCCCTTACCTTCACCCCCCCCCCTCCCCTTGCTCACGTGACGCTAACCCCAGCACGCGCGTGCTTCAATCGTTCGCAGTTTGAAAGTGTCTTACTTACATACTGCGAATAATCACAAAAGGACTGCTTCCTACCAAGCTCATACGAGTTCTTCATGCGATGCAATAAGGTAGGACGGCTATAGTTTCCTTGTTTGAAGCAAATAGAGTATGGACGATATATTCCCAATGATGATCAGGCGTCGTTCGGTTCCTCCGATGCTGGGTCTTGCAGCTCTCTCCCTCTCTCAGCTCGACCGTAAGTCTAGCCACAAGATAAATTCCTCCTCTATATGTTGTGTCATGTCATCGGAGTTTGCCGTGAGTGTCGCATCATCCTCCCATCATCATCATCATCATCATCATCATCATCATCACAATCATAATCATCCTCTCGCTCTGTGACATCAAGGTTCATTTGCCGACGAGATCTCTGCACAGAGCATCATATCGCCATTAGCCAGGGCTCCCAAAAATGTCTTCATCGCAGGTAGGTTGGTGCAAAGCTGCTGATAGCTACCGCTACATCTACTCGTGCCCAGATCATGCTTTCGATGCGAAAACGATTTTCACTTTGAAATATCAGGAGCTACAGGAAACACGGGGAGGCGGACAGTCGAATATCTGCATCGACGGTCTACCACACAAACATAAACCTGTACCAGAAACTTCCAAGAGAAGAGTGGAGACGAACTCTAACGATCATGTTCTGTTTCTCACCAGATATCCGTCAATACCCGTGATTGCTGGCGCTCGAAGCATTGAGAAGGCAGAAAAGCAGGGTATGTGTGAGCGTGGGGTTTTAAGAAATCATGTATATGTGATTATATGGCAAATACCTAAATGATGCAAAGAAGAGGATGCCCTGTGGACTGGCCAAAATGATGCCTTACGACCGTATTTTTGGTGACACGTGGTGATAGCCTCAGCCATGCTGTAGGAACTCATCGAGGATTTCGCGGGGATATGAAACTACATAACCCTTTGCTCCCATCACTATATAATTTCAGGTCTAAGTAACTTGGAGGGAGTGACTGTTCGCAAGTTTGATGTTCTCATGTCTAAGGAAAAGATTGTCGAGGTACGTACCTACCTTTTGAAGGGGGTGGGGGATTAAATTGGGGAAAGCGCTCTGCACACAAGTGCGGAGCTTGCTGTTTGTCTTTTTCAGACGAATCGATCCTTTGTTACTAACTTGTGCGTGTGCATGTGCGTGCGTGTGTGTGTGTGTGTGTTTGTGTGTGTGTGGTGAAACTGGACAACTTAGGCTATATCTGGCGCTGATACAGTCGTCTGTGTAAGTTCTGTGGAGAGGAGGAGTAAGAGGAGGAGGAGGAAGGAAAATATGATATTTCCCTGCAAGAGGAGGGAGAGAGAGAGAGAGAGAGAGAGGGAGCGAGAGAGAGCAAGACCCATTTCTTTGCAACCAGGGTTCTACGGAATAAGACTTTTCTAATGAATGTCGGGGAGGACTGAGAATATTGATGGATATTTGTATCTCCCTTGCTGCAGTTATCATTGCTCCGACCAAAATGCCGCCAAGTCCTTGTGGATATCTGAAAGAGATATTTCCAAGGACTTCAATAATTTCTCTCTCTTCACCCGGATTTTATTCTATTGGCATTCATTCTGCTCGCTAATGCTGATAACGATAGTCATCAATCATCATCCGTTTTACTACTATCGACACTGTTCGTCGTAGGTCACCGGCTTCGTTCCCTCAAACCCCCTAGCGATGAAGAAAGCTGCCCACCAAGTCGATAATGAAGGTGTTGTTGTTGCTGCTGCTGCTGCTGCTGCTGCTGCGGAGATAATCGAAAGAAATACTGATAAAAAACCCCACATTTCACGATTCATTGATAATGTGTGGTAATATGCTGGGGACGCCCATCATTTATATTTTGGCCCAATAAAGAAGTCTTCCTTGCGAGTTGAGTTTGTGTGCCTTATCAAGGAACAATTCGGCTAATTGATGCCGCGAAAGAAGCAGGTTTTTCTATTTAACCACGCGATTTACCTCCTCTTCTCTATTCTCTATCCTGGCCACAGGCCCATGTTCCTACGTCGATAGCCTCCCTCTTCGTTGAAAGGGAGATAATCTTCTTCCTCCTTTAGGAGTGTCCAAGTTCGTCTTGATTTCCTCTATATTAACTAACGGTCGGGCAATCGGCCAGGAGACGAATCCAGGTTAGGCTGCTAACAACGCCAAATAATGCCCACAAGCGTGTGATCTCGCTCTCTCTCTTCACCTAACACACTTTGCCTACTGCGGTCCTGGTGGCGTCCAACGTTGATGCATATGCGTCGCATGCGCCGTGTGCAGGGTTCGTCATCACCAACGCCTTTGGAGGGGTGCTGGATGAGAAGCTGGTAGCTGAGAAGTACCTGCGGGCTTCAGGGCTTGACTACACTATTGTCCGCCCAGGTTTCTCCTATGCCACGCACGAAGAGCAGTGCCCTGCCGAGAGAGGGGGGGGGGGGGGAGGGTGAAAGAAAGAGAGAGAGAGAGAGAGAGAGAGAGAAGGGGGGAGCTATATATAATTTATATGCTATATTATGGGATGAGTTCCCATTATCAATGTAGGAGGACTAAAGGATTCGGCCCCTACTGGCGGCGTCGTAGCAACTGTAGAAGGATAAAACGTTTACAGGGGAAATCTCTAGGGATAGAGTAGCAGAAGTAGAAGACACAGCATGCTCTATTTCTATTTCCTTCTCTCTTTCTCTCTTTCTCTCTCTCTCTCTCTCTCTCTCTCTCTCTCTCTTACTTCCTACACACCAAACGTAACACACACACACACACACACACACACACACACATACACACATACACACATACACACACACTTCCTACACGCAATGCTACTATGGAACGACATAAAAACATGACTAGAGTACCAAGTATACATCAACAGCGCAGGGGTGTGTGCAGAACAACCATATTGTTTTTCCGGTTTTCCTGACGCATTCTTTAAGATTTGTAACTTTTGTATCTGTGGTCAAACTGTGGATTTATGGACAGTTTTGTTTTTGGTGTCCTCGTCATGACCAAGAATCATGATAAGCCTCAAAATTCGCTCACCAGCATTATTACATAGCTTTACCTGCCTTCGTTTCTTTCTCAGGTGATGGTAGAGGCTGCGTTCGATCCAGCAGCTTCCAATAAGGTACAGACGATGCAATAATATACATGTCCGGTGTTCGGAAGGTGTGTAGGGTCGGCCCGAGATTCAGAACGAAACCTCCATTGATTTTGTCCAGCGACGTTCTGCGGCTAGATTATTTGTCAGTATTTTTCGACTTGGTTTATTCCAAGGAAGGTTAATAAGTCAGGGAATGATAATGGGTCTCGTGCTAGTTATTGCAATCACCTGATTATCGGACTCAAATCTTACCTGGAAAAATAGTTTTGTCATTGTCGTTTCTCTTTGACATGCGCACGCATACACGCACACAAACTCATACACTGCAGCACGCATGCATTTATGCAGGTTGCCTCTCTCTCTCTCTCTCTCTCTCTCTCTCTCTCTTTCTATGTGTGTGTGTATGAAAATGCGTAAATCGATCCCCTTCTCAGGTGATTGAAATCATTGAGGATGATATGGCAAGCACGCCCTCTGAAAAAGTGTTCTCTACACTTTTTGGCTAGTAGAGCTTTCACAACCACGGGTAAACACGTATGTACTACTTGATGGCGGACGGAAAGATAATAGTCATTGATTCGATCATGCACCGATGCGATGTCTAGATCTGAGGTGTGCCATTATCACATGCACTATATTTAGCATGGATGCAACACTGGTACAGTGCACTGATCAAAGATGTGCGTATCTATACGCACAACCGCACATGCATCGTACGTAGTGGGAAATACATGCAACGCATGACCGCGATCATGCGATGCATCTGCAAGCCACACATGTTCATAGACATAGATGCCGTGTGCTCTATAGGCTACACTCTTATCTAGCATAGCTAACCGCTCTAGCGGTCCTGCATGCAACAATACACACTTGCATCATGCCATGCTATATCTGAGTATATGTGTGCACTGTGTTGCTATGCATATAGGATTACGTGTACTGTGCCTATTCTATTGTTGTAGTTTGTGAGAGACCTAGAGACGCTAGGACGAATGGAAGATTCATTCATCCACATCAATGCACATTCACTATTCTTTTGTGTCAGCTTATGGACGACGTACGCTAACTAACTAAACGCTTGACCAAGCTAGTAAAGCTAATTAAAAGAGAAGGCCGCGCCACTGCGTACGCGTGCTGCATGATGTGCCGCAAAACTGCAAAACAGAGAAGATGATTTTAAATCGATCTAGACATGCATGCAGGAAGTAAGTTACAATAGAAAGTTACGCCAAACAAGTGGCACAGTTAATGCAATAGTGCAATGCACATGCCACATGCATCACATCGCGTGTTGTCCACAATCGAACAGGCACAATGCTAGAATGTGAGCGCTTTGTTCAATAGCCGTTGCGATGCATGCTAGCATGGCTAAAAAATTAATGTAACTATGACATCCGTCTCACATGTTTCTGCGCATGTGCAATGCGTGATGCTAGCATGCATTACTTGTGTGTGTGCGCACATGCTAGCACACACACACACACACACACACACACATATCATACCGTGAGACACATGCACACATGTGCAACATTGCTGTGTCCGTTGTGCAACTTTTGGGGATGATTGATATCATGATCACTCTTTGTAATTTTTGGGACAATTTCTGAGCAAATGGTCGAGCAAAATAGCAGTAGATTGCTCTAAGACCGTAACTTTCATTCCAACTCGATGTGAAATGAATGATGTGTGAACCCCAATGATCGCACGGAAGCAGTATGCACAACACTTCGATCACAGCATGGCTTGCACAGAGTCATCGTCGACAAAATGCGACCCCTGTCCCGGCCCACCGGCATTGCAACGCCACCCCCCTTCAACTTTAGTGTATCCGAACCCCGCTTCACATTCTCCCAATTTGAGAACTGCCTCATACTCGTCCTTCAGTTCTTGATCTTTTAGCATCTTCTTGTGTTTGGCCTCCAAAAACCGTTTTAGTGCAGGTGACATCTTGAGACAGATGTGCTTTTCGTTTACGCTTGCATTGGCTTGTGTGCTCTCTTTGTGATCCTCAGAGTTGCGGTTGAAGTTGGTCTTCACCACTATGTTCACCTTTTTTTCTTCCGAATGTGATTGCAGTTCCCTCCCAAAGCTCTCTTTATCACCGTTATTTTCCAGCGACTCTCCATTTTTTTTTTTAATCCCGCCCGTCATGCCAATATTTCCGTTTGCCAAATCTTCGATGTACACACGCTTGTTCCCGATAGGAATGGAAAATTTTTGATTGAATCTGATAGGTACGCTTTGGGTTTGTCGTAGGAGGGGAGGGCCATCATCATCATCGTCATCATCATCATCATCACTCTCTTCTTGAATCTTGCCTAATTCTAGGCTCCTAATCTTACTGTCACCATCTACTGGAACAATTTTCTTCATTTCTGTAAATGCATGAGAAAAGTCAGCGAGTGTAAGTTCGCGCTTTGAGTCCCCTCTGTAAACCGAGTTGAGGGAAGCATTTTCAAATATCTGAGTAGCTGTCCTAGCATTGGCCCAAAGTCTTGGATTTCGAGTGTAGATTGCACGAAATTTTTTATGAAGATTCCGACGAACCGAAGATGGCAGGATGAATCCATCCTGCTCTGCTTTCTGAATAACAAATTCTTGGCAATCTTCTGGTTCCCAATCCGGAAATTCGATGGTAGATTTGAAGCGTTGGCTAAATCCTTGGTTTACGGTCCGCATCAATTCCTCCATCTCATGTTTGTATCCTGCAACGATAATCATCATTTTGCCCTCATTCTCCTTCTGGGTCATCTCATCAACCAGAGTTGAAACAGCCTCTTGAGCGTAAGAGCTCTTTCTACCGAGTTCGTAGGCTTCGTCAATAAAAAGAACACCTCCGTGCGCTTCCTCGAGTACTTTCTTTACTATATTCTTCGTATGACCAACGTGCTGACCTTGGAGTTTCAACCCTGATGTTTGCACCACCTTTGATGACGAGAGCAGTCCAATTCTAGCAAACACCTCTCCGAACATTCCTGCTACTGTGGTCTTCCCTGTTCCTGGTGACCCGGAGAATATGTAGCACATCTGCTTCATCAGTTTTGACTTTATCAGATTCGCAGATCCGTTTTCTTTGGCCTTCTTCATAATTACGAGTAGCCTCTCCAACTTTTCCAGTATTGCTTCAGTTTTGTGCATTTTTCTAAGAGGCAGCAAGGGATCCTTCATCATTTCTTTATAATTTTCGGGTTCAAAATCCTCCGCAGAAAGTGTGCTTGTCCACCGTCTAGAAAGCCTGAGCTTTGCTCGACCAAGCAGATTTTCTACAGCTCGACCATTCGAAAACTTTGGCATTAGTTTTTGCTGCGCGAGAATGTCCCGTGCAAATTTAAGAGCAGCCCATTTGACAATTAAACCATCCTTCTTGCATTTCATTTTCAGTATTTCTAGAAGTTCACCTCTAGAGAAGTCTTCGAAACGAAATGCATTATCAGGATTAAAACGATCTTTTAGTCCTGGATCCTGGTTCTGTAGCATTTGTAGCATCGGCCTCTCATACCCACACATGACCACAGCGATATCTGCTCCAGCCTTGTTATCTGACTTTGAGACTATGGTTTTCAAAACGTCACGACCATACGAATCATCGTCTAAATTATGAGCTTCATCAAGGATAAGCACTTTTCCTTTAGCTGCATCAAGCACCTCGGCGGTTTTCTTTGCCGCCTCCCCTTGCGCTGCGCCTGTAAGATCGCTTGGAGTCTTCCGGATAGATTCCCCGTTGGAGAGCAGATTGCAGCTCTTCAGAATTCTTCCCCAAATTTCCGCTACTGTTGTCTTCCCTGTTCCGGGATTTCCTATGAAGAGGCGATTTAGCGGAACCTTCAGCGCTTTCTGTGCATTCATCTCTCTGTCCCAATTTTGCTGCACGAGTTCCACCAACTCTCTCACAGCATTCTTAACTGATTTCAGGCCAATCAAAACCTCGAGCTCAGCAAGAGCAGATTTTAGAGGATTTTTGTATGGATCAGGGCGCTGACCCAAAATGTCTTCTTTCTTGAGTTCAGTGCCACCGCCCATTGTGCGAACTGTTGATCTATTTGCAGCTTTTTCAAAGAGATTTCTGGCGTCTCGAGCATTACCAAAACCTTTCCTTCCTCTACCAGCTGCGAGACGCCGTGAAGCTATTAAAGAAACATCGTCGTGTGAGATACTCCAGCCCTGCCCCCGGACTTTCATCATAAATATGCAACGCAGCTCTTTCTCATTGTAGTCGTCAAATTTCCAATGGTACTTGAATCTACTTCTTAGCCCTGCATCATAGTTGAGTATTTTGTTTTCTACTTCATCCTCGTATCCAGCAATGATGACTGAAATTTCGTCGCGTTTATCCTCGGTAATTTCCAGCAATACATCAAGCACAGCTTTCCCCCCTGGTGAATTCACTGGATCTAGCTGCGGTACCTCATCTATGAAGACCACACCACCCATAGCCTCTTCGAAAAACTTTTCTGTTTCCTTTTTGTTCATTTCTTTCAGCTTGTTCCCTTTTATACTTTTGAAGACATCTTTTTTGCGCACTCCGATCTCGAATAGCATCTTACCAATGAACTTTGCAACGGTCGACTTTCCGGTGCCCGGGTTGCCTAAAAGGATGAAATTGGTGGAAGCTCTAATCCTTTGTCTTTCGGGCAATTTCTGCTCATAATGTGTCGCCCGCAACAGCGTCAAAGCTTCTTGTTTGATGCGCTCAAGGCCCACATAATGGACCAATTTGTCCATTGCTTCAGATTTAACCTTGGCTTCCATCTTAAAGGTCTCCCAGTCTGATCTTGCCTTTGATGGAAGCTCCAGTGCAGTTTCATCCTCTTCAGAAGGTGATGACAAGCTTGAACTAGAAATAGAGCTAATAATTTCAAGATCTTCTTCACTTTGAAATCCAGGTTGATGTATTTGATTGTATGCAATAATGAGAGACCGGGCTACACTTGAATGTCCTTTCTGATGCATCATCTTAGCTGCAACGAGGATGAAAATAGGATCCACCTGACTTATCTTTTGCTCCGAATATGCAGCAAGAGCATCGCTACAATCCTCGTACATGTGCTCTAGAGCGAAACCCAAACCCATGTAGACTTCTTTATGAACGAATCTTTCAGGAAAATCACTAGCGATGTCAATCATCTCCATGTATTCCTTCGAATGGAAAGCAGCTACAAATCTCTTCCATTGATTTTTCATGCCAAGGGGCATCTTTGAATTTTTAGGACCCGCTAGTCCGTCGTACGCCATCAATTTGCAGCATCCCAGGATCTTCGAGCTCATGCCAACAACATTCAAGGTAGACATAGTTTGCTTCAGGTGTTGTGTGAGGACCTTTTGGCCAATGTCTCTTATTTGATCTAGAGTTTTGAGTGTCTCAACGGATGACTTCCCACCAGACTCAATAATTTGTGAACGAAGAGCTTTGTGTGGAGACGTTGTGTTCTTGATCCCTTTTACTACTATAGCTTTCTTTTCATCTAGAAATTGCACAATATTTGCGTCTCCCTTGCCGCTCATAGTGCTAGACCGATTCGAAAGTACCATAGCTACACTGGCTTCAAGGTTTTTAGTGTCTTTCTCATCGCAAATCTGCCATGATCTGTCGTCATCTTGTGGGCATACAAGCCAGAAAACACCACATTTCGCAATTTTTTTTAGCCAAGAAACCTGACTGGGAATGTCTCCAGGACCGGGAAGTAATTTCTTCAGTAACAAGCAGTCTTTACTCAGAACTTTGCTACATTTCTTTAGCTCCAATTCTGCTTCAGATTTCGATTTTCCCGCAAGTGAGGACGCTATGTTTCCAAGAGTAATAGCAGTCCAAACGTCTTTCGAGATTCGAGGAGCGTCCTTAACCTCTACATTTTCTGAAGAGAATTTCGGGAGAGAGCTCACCTTCCCAGATGGAACCCATTCATCAGAAGTTAGGGAAAGATGCTCTTGGTTTGTTTTGAAAACCCAACCTAGCTTCGCTTTATTTTCGGATATCTTCCAATCACTAGAAAGATCGTCATAATGAATGGTAGCCTCGCCGCCCTTCTGCTGATACCACGGACGCAAATATTTGCTACTAATCTTACGTTCATACACACCAGTGAGTTCCTTCATTTCAGAACACTCGTTGATCTTAACTTCTTGCCTTTGATAACCGGTGGCATCCAGTAGGAACTTTTGTGCCAAATTAGAAGCGTTTGCTGGGCTTGCCTTTTTCACTGTCTTGTAGTAGTTAATAAGATCTTCTTTATTGAGACGACCGCAGCTGTTCCTATCAATGTATTGAAACATCTCCTCGACCATAGATTTGACTCCCTCTGGTATTTCTGCAATGTCTGATGAGTGATGCCTCAGATTATTTGGCAATGAGCTCAGCTCTGTGATTTCAGAAGGTAAGGTAAAATGAGATCCGGACTTTTTAGCACATCGAGGGTTCCCGAAAAAAAATCGACTTTTGGGCACGCTATCCTCAGTGTCACCATCACCATATTCTACGTCATAAGTCCCATCATCTGATTTCTTTTTCACACTGCATGGATAGAAATCCCCTTTGCCTTTCCAGTTGCAGAAGAGGTGCTTCTGCCCAACGAGCGAATCTTTGGCGTTGATGCTGGATAGTTGCTTGAAGTCGATGCGTGGGAATGAGGTTTCAATCATATCTTTTTTTACGCCTTTTTCAGTATCACTATCATCTTTGTAATCAACAACGTAGCTACCGTCCTTTTGCTTTTTGGTAACTTTAGCTCTAAAGAAAGCTCCCCTTCCTTTGAAGTTGCACCACACAGTCTTTCCAACGAGCTCATCATCTACTTCCATACCATCATCCTCAGAATCCGAGCTTGATTTTGTTTCCTCCTCAGAATCCGAGCTTGTTGTTGTGTCCTTCTTCGTGCATTTCGAGTCCTTTTCCGTCGACCCACAGCAACTCCAGTGGGAATCGTGTATTATACCACCGTGCTTACATAATTTTTTCCCATCACAATCCGAATCAAGCTTGCAAAAGTTACTTAATTTAGATTGGTCGCGCCACTCACCGTTGTGAGCTTGGTCCCGATCTCTACGTTTTGATCGTTTCTTTCTTGATTGTGGTTTGTCATCTTTTCCGACAACAGTCGTAAGATTTAATTTGCCATAGTCACTCCTAGAGGTTTCCCCGGCATATTTTCTCCCTCCGACCCACTTCCCATCTGGTGGAAGATTACTACTTTTTCCGGGAAGCTGGGAATAATTCCACCCAACTTCATCTTGAGGATTCCCGCTTTGGCAAATTTTCCAGAACTTGCCGTCGAAGTAAATGCAACCAGTATCTCCTGATTTTGCGAAACACGCTTTGCCATTTCTTGTCCCAGCGCATACGTATTTACCGTTGACCTTGCGAATGTCTTCCGCTCCATCTACGATTATGATTGTAGACGAAGGTTTCGATCCGTTATCTGAAGCGGCACCTGCAGTTGCCTTCTTTACAAGTTTTACTACTTCTTTTGGGGCCCAAAGGCTTGTAAAACGAGTTTCAGTGAAATAGTCGCCGGATATGGAGTTAATTGTAACTTTGACTCCTTTACTAAATGACAAAAAGGTTCCTGGTGCCCCTCGCTGGACCGCACGACTTACATCTCCATCACCACATTGGAACTCTACTATATCGCCTGGTCCTATATTTTCATGGCCTTCTGCATTATCTTTTTGGGGGGATTTTTGGTAGCAATCGTTACACTCGTCATAGTCACATTTTCGGCATCCAAATAATGTCTCGTGCAGTTTAGCACTTTTCTTACATACATCACAAACATAGCTTGCATGGGGGGCGTCGAATTGCTTTAATTGGTGTCCATTTCTGCAGGTTTTCCCGTGGGAATCCCTGAGGGAATCTGGAATAGATGCCTGTAAAACCACTGCGTGAATATACTTAAGACGGCGTGTCACAATAATGGAACAAAATCTATAACTATATTCTATTCCATTTGCTTTTTGAGTACAGCATCCGACGATAAAAACTCCCCACATCGTATCGGATCAATGGCTGCTTAGCAGACGCATTTGTGCGATTTTTTCAATTTTGCTCACCTTGGATCCTAACTTGGCAAATCTATCTGAATTTTCCTCGATGTTTATCCATTCATCCCATTTATCATCATACCTAATGTGCATGAAGGTCCAACATGGGGAAATCACACCTGCACACTGAAAAACAATCATACCCAATGTAGTGGACTTTCAGCATGCTCTGCCCAGACTGTTCCTTTTTGTCTTTAACCTACATAGTATTTTTTGTAGGGCTGAGTCACA
>ADNK01001185.1:12500-17500 GCA_000320545.1 Bigelowiella natans CCMP2755 | reverse complement strand
TAGAAAGAGAGAGAAGGAGAGAGAGAGAGAGAGAGAGAGAGAGAGAGAGAGAGAGACGATGATGAGCAGAGCACCGGACCACGCGTTGAATAGTGCTGCAGATGGCGCTCACAACAATACCTGCTTCCTGGACGATGGAAGGAGTGGAGGTGTAGTGAACGGTAGAAGAAGTATCTGGTGTTGTAGGAGTAGCAGTTGCCAGCGAAGCAGCAGCAGTAGTAGCAGCGGTGGTAAAGCCTCTCCCAGAAGAATCACTAAGACCCGGTGTTCTCTTCGTCGAGGTGCTTGTTGCCGCAGCAGCATTGTATTGGACGCGAGCGCGGTGGTGACTGTGACTAGCATCGTTCGACAAAGAAGAACGGAGATGCGGGGACTTCACTTGGGTGTAGCCATTCACCTTGACCCCTTCTTCTGCCAACTCGCCGCCATGGAGAACAGGGTGGATTGTCTATGAAAAGGCAGGTGTAAGGACGCTTTCAAGAGAAAGACGATATGGGTACTCACCGTCGTGGGAAGCCCCTCTTGCATCGATATGGCTGGGACAACATGCCTAGTCTGACCATGCTGATTCCAGCCAAAAAAGGGAGCTTGTTAGTGAAAAGTTAGGGGGTGGGGATGCCGAGACAATGCGGAACATAATATATGTGCTTTGCGTCGATGATGGGGGCTGGAAATCTTAAATTTAGGAGGTTGGAGAGAGACAGCCGAGGGAGAGAGCGAGAGAAAGAGAGAGTGAGAGAAAGAGAGATAGAGAGAGAATATCGAGCAGGGTCATACTCTAACACTTACACTTCAATCTATGATAAATCTCTCTTCTTTCATTATAAATTCCAAGCTGTGTTGCATTGATTTAACTATCCCTGCATCCTGGCTTTACAACAACAGTAAATCCTGCTAATCACTGCGTCATCATCACTTTTCTTTTTATACCGCATTGTCCTCCGTGACGGTGGAAGTAACCCTTGACGTCCGCCTGTAACCCATGGATGTGGAGGGGGGCAGGATCTCATTCACAGACGACGAATGCGAAGCCGCAGAGGAGGAGCCACCAGCAATGCTGGGGACATGCCATTTCGAGCTTGACTGCGATACATTCTCAACGATTTCCTGATTAGGTTGATGGCCCTCTCTGTTGCAGAGAGTAGAGGCCGTGTGGAGGGGGAAGCTGGGGGTCAGGATATGATGGAGCGTTGTGACGAGGATGAGAAAAAGACGCGTTTAATTTGGTAATCAAACAATGTCCGGTTGATGCCGGCGGGGGTCTTACCTCAAGTTGGAGGTTCGCTGCTTCACCTTTGCTTTTGTCTTGTAACTAAGTCCTAAGAACATATACCGGTGATCAGAAGGCCAAAGGGAGACACCACGAGAGAGAGAGAGAGAGAGAGAGAGAGAGAGAAGGGGAGAGGAGGAGGAGACGCAGAGAAAACGGAGTACAGGAAAAGGAAGGGTGCGAGTCGGCATTGATTCATTATTCTTGGAAATGCATAAAGTACTAGCTAGAATCTTATTGAAAAGACAATAGCTTTGGTAGCGAGTACCGACGGTCGGAGAGACGAGCCCAGGGGCACGTGCCTGGCCACCGACTGATTTCTTTGTCTCGGCGAATCGAACTGCTGCATCCGTCTTTTTGATCACACCACCCTTCAGCTTCCCAATTTCAACCTTCTCCCATCCTGCCTGCCGCAGCATTTCCTCGCTGAGGTGCGCGTTGGGGCTCCCAGCGATGGAGGAGGCAGAGGTAGATTGTACCCTATGCATGGGCATTGTGACTGATGATCCACTGTTTGCTGCCGGTACACCACCTGCCATCAGCAAAATGCATAATGACAGCAACCCACGTCCTCGCCCGATAGGCGGCGGAAGCATGCTGGTATGATCTATCTTTCTTTCTCTTCTTTTCCCTATCAGCTGAGGGGGGAACCGAGAGAACGTCTGTGTATCGAAGGTCTAAGTGACGCAATTGGGAGGTTGCGACACGCGTTGCATCATTGTCGCACGACTAAAAACGGAACTGCAGTCGTTCTGAGGAATTCAAAAAAAAATTCAAATCCGAAGCCGTAGTCCGCAAAAATAACTGCTGGAACTTTATTATTATTGGTGCCTTCGTGATGAAATGCAGGCGATTCCTACGATGATTGCAATGGATGTTGTCGCAGGGGAAATGAACACTGGGTTTGAACAGAAAGTGCGCGTTGTATGCGCTTGATTGGAACTTTTGGGGCTAGTCTCAAAACCCCTTCCACAAAACAATTTTTCTTCTTCTCCTCCTCCTCCTCCTCCTCCTCCTTCTCGAATAGTGGGAGAGCGTTTGCAGGGCGATGGTGTTTCCATTTTCTTCATGGGCCATCACAGAGTCTCACATGGGCTCTTTTCACGTGTTCTCGATCCCTCAAACTCATTGTTGACACCCACACCAGCATCAGAGTTCCACAGAGCTCGTGGTCCTTCACGCTCATTGACGTTGTTCAGCAAGAATGTCATTCTGACTCTTTTGGATTGTGACAAATGAAAGAAAATCATTGACTAGGACGGATGATTTTGGCATTTGTGGCAGACGTGAGGTTGTGTTCACCAGAGTTTCGAACAAGAAGAGGTGGATGAGAATTGGTGGATGACAACAGGGCCGTTCAGCAATGACAACAAAAATGCTTTGTGCACGTTTCTCACGAGGGTGGTGCTCATTCATTTTTTCCTGTGGCCATTGACACTTTCAGTGAAACGTGGCATGGCGTGCAAAGGAAAGTTTCACTTCCTGTTGTTTCCACTTGGAGTGCCACGTCTTGGAGTTTGCTCAGTTTCAAGTTGTTGGGCCAAGAACGTGTGTCAGCACTTCGCAGTCGCGCGCTCATCTTGCACAGCTGCTGTGCATTGTTGGGTTCCGTTGAAAAGAACCTCATCGTCCAACTGCGAAACCACCAACGGTGTCACGACTGAGTGGCGGAAGCTGAGCAGTCACGAGGCTGGAAGGGTTGCAAAGGCAACAATTGCTGACCAGCAGCCAAGTCATCAATTGACTCGATCCAGCGATGCAAGAAAGCATCACTTCCAGACTCAAAAGCTGGATCACCAAACACTTTGTCTTTCGTGGAAGTCTGTTGGTTCAACTTCACTTGTTTGCACGCAACCTTCAAAAAATCGATGCAAAACTGGGATGGTCCCAGTTTGCGGTTTGAAAAATCAGTCAAAGAACTCGAGATTGTGCTTGACATTTTCAGAGTGCAAAGTGAACTGTGCAGGACGTGAAGTCGCCAAAGTGACAGGTTCCTCCCGAAGGGGGGGGCTGTCCAACCTGGCTAGCTGGCAATTGACTCAAGCACTCTCATCGAACGGGTGCGATCCCGCACGCGAATCACATCGTTGCAGAGTGGACGCAACATTGAGCTCAACTGCGCCTTCCACGTGCTTCCCTTGCACCAGCACCCACTGGTCCTGTCTGAGAGCACGAGTGAACCCTCCCCTTCTGGCCTTGCGGCAGTGCACTTTGGCAAAGAACGTCGTTCACTTCACAAGTTTCTGGAGTTTCAGCAAACGGGCTGGGTTTGAGGAGGCACTGCAGCTGCTTTCTTTCTCAATGCCTTGAGCACGTTGTTGTCAATTGTGAACACATTGCACGCACAGTGTCGCACCTCAACAACCCAGGCGTTGTTGGACGTTGCGTCTCAGAGCACACTTCAGGGCCTTCGGTGTTTGCATCCCACCTGTCCAAGTCCAGACGTGCAGGTTCAGCTTCGCCGTCGCCCGTTTGCAAGGGTCTTGGAGAAAACCCGCTTGCTCGTCTTGGCAACATCGCAGCTTTCGCAGTGCTGCTCCTCATCGTCGTCTTTGGTCTTCGTGCCTTCTGTGGCACTCGCCGTCCTCTTCATCGCCGCTCCTGAAACGTGATTTGGTGCCTTGTGACAAAATGCCATGGTCCTCGATTCTGATCTGAAGCTCTTCGATGCTGCTGCCACCTCGTTTGAAGCAATCGCACCTTCAGGTTTGTCTGGGTCGACCTTCGTTCCGCGACGTGGTCGCACGCTGGCACGTCCCTTGCTGTGCGGCACACTGCTCCTTCCCCTTTGGACACCTGCCAACCATCCCCACCGCGCAGAGCCTCGATGGTGTGTTCTTGCTTGCGAAGTTGCCTGGGGGACAGGTGAACGTTTGGGAACTCGGGAACGTGGGCCACATTCTGGACCTTCAGAACCCCGCCGTTCTCAGTTTTGACAGCCACGGTTCCCCTCCCCTCAACCTGACAGCTCACCTTGTTGCCAGCTGACCACGTGTTGTCTTTGACTCCGCAATTGAGAGAAACGAACAAGTCCCTCCCACGATGGTGCAAGAGCGTGGGCGGAGAAGGCAAACCGGCGCGTCCCACTCGTCCCAATCGTCGTGATTGATGCACACAAAGGTTGGATTCACGGTTCGCTTGGTGACTCCACGGTGCACGTGCACTCCTCTCGCTTTTGAAAGGAACCAAAACCGCATCCCCGGGCTGTCATCCAACAGAAGCCATGCAGGTTTTGCCCATTGAACGCAATGGGCTTCCACGAAGCATCGTCAAGTCGGGCAAGTCTCGGTCGAGTGCGTGCATGCTTTGAAGCTCCCTGCAAGTGACAACGACGTTTCAATTTTGATGACGTGAAACCTTGCCACCACTGCCACTGCCAATGAAAACCACACCATCCGAACGGAAGTGGACCTGAGGTGGAGAGCAAGCACCTCCGCGCCACGTTCCTTCGCCCAATCAACAGCTGTCTTCCTGGTCTGATCTTTGGCATCGATGTGTGCACCCTCCATTGGCACCACCTGTGCCACAAAAAGCCTGTTGTGAAACGAAGCCCACACCAAGACTGTCGTTCCATTGACATCGAGGTCGTTTGCGTGATCCTGAGGCCTCTTTGTGGCGTTTGCTGGGGCTGAGTGCGAGAAGTGCCGGTGGTGCTTGTCGTGAAGCGAGTCAAGCTCGTCGTTGATGGAGTGGACACAAACTCTTGTTCGCAAGTCGGCTTCGATGTCTT
>ADNK01001185.1:0-7500 GCA_000320545.1 Bigelowiella natans CCMP2755 | reverse complement strand
TCCGCGTGGTTCGGATGCGGAGATGAGGGAAGAGGGGCCAAGCACAACCATGCGGCTAGTACAGACACGGGTACGCGTGCAGAGCAATGATGCCGGTTCTTTAGACCGCAATGTGCAGGTAATAGTTATGGGGTAGTTATGGCCTCAAATAGTATTGAAAGCTGCGAAATAGCGTGATGTAGTACCTTACTTTGAAATATGCCCTTCACTATCATAACATATGTGTAAATATATATATATATATATATATATATATAGTAGGCTACTCTCTCTCTCCCTCTCTCTCTCCCTCTCTCTCTCTCTCTCTCTCTCTCTCTCTCTATATATATATATATATATATATGTATATATATATATATATATATGTATATATATCATATATATATATGTATATATATATATATATATATATATATATATATATATACATAAATATGTGTGTGTGTATGTGTACCTATAATTGAATATGTATTGCGATGAGGACTATTTCCACTAATCGTACGCTTATCGGGTGTTACGAAACATCGAGTCGAAACTAAAGCACAGCGATGATTGGTCCCTCGGATGATTGTGCTGCGTGCAGATTCCTCTCACTCTCCTATATGCCTCGGCCATCGATGGGGATCGCTGTGAGCTGCTTGGAAGACACCGTCCTGTGCTGCTGCGCGGGTACATTAAATGAAAAAGTGTATATGATAACACTTGCACACAGCTGCGGCTGCTATGATTTCAACGCCAATGCGTGCGTGCACCTCAGGTACGGAGCATACGGTCTCTCGGTTGACCTTGAGTGGAATCGGACATTCTTTCCTCTCCTCCGGTGCTCTCTCTATCTCTCTCTCTCTCTCTCTCCTCTCTCTCGCGTGCGCACTTCCACCGTTTTAATTCGCATGCTCGTTGGCAGGAGGGGCTGGGTTATTGCATCAGCGCACGTGCGAGGGGGGGGGGAGCTAGGCCGGTCATGGCACAAAGAAGGTGTGATTCTATCCCAAATTCTGAGAGTCTAATGCTCACGAATTCTGATGGAAAAACTTCAAACCCCTCTCCCCTTCCCGCTGTCCCATTGTCCCAAAAAAGGCAGCACAACAGCGAAGGAGAATTCATTCTCAGACATGATTGCGTGCGGAAAATTTATGCTGAAAGACATCTCGCACCCAGATATGCTCTGCTTGGAGGGAGCGAGCGCCGGAGGACTGCTGGTTGGCTGACGATTCTTTTGTATCTGTCACATATCTTGAATTCTCCGCATAATACAAGGCAGGGAGTGGGAAGAAGGAGGGTGTCAAATAAATCTTATGATATTAGTGATAGGTGCGTGTGCGTCTCTCTCTCTCTCTCTCTCTCTCTCTCTCTCTCTCTATTTATGTGTGAGTGTGTGTGTGTGTGTGTGTGCGTGTGTGCGTGGTATGCAATATGAGTGAGGCATATTCAAATTGCCCTTCCCCCCTCACACACGCATCCCATGCCACATTCCCAACCCTGACAGGTAGGAGCGAGTATCAATATGCAGCCCTCCATGTTCCGCGCCGCATTGATTCGCTATGGCTTCTTGGACCCCCTCTCGTCACTTCTTGATGAAGAGGCTCCTCTCTCCCGCCAGGAGTACCTGGAATGGGGCGACCCGGTGCAACATCCTGAGGTCTTTTCCCAGATTGCGGCTTATAGCCCCCAACAGAACCTGGCTTGTGGAGACACCCAGCAGTCCTCCTCGCCTTCGTCGTCTTCGTTTCCTTGGGTGCTGCTCAGTGCCGGAATGGAAGATCCACGCGTTCCATACTGGCAGCCCCTTAAATACCTTGCAAAACTTAGGCGGCTTGACAGCGGTGGAGGCCGTAATATGCAATACGGTGCCGGTCAGTCTTCTTCCGCAGCTTCTCCCTCGAGAAATATTTTTGCATGTCGAGTAGATGTAGGGACTGGACACTTCGGCCGTGGTGGCGATTCCGAGGTGGGATCCATGGGGGTTAATGGGGTGTGGGAAGGAGAGGGTCCGTCGCGTATCTAAGACACGACTTTGAGTATCCATGAATTGATAATGTTGGTGGTGTAGTGACGACGGTGATGAAATTGGTGATGAGGTTCCTGATGATGAGTGGCTTGCATCTGATTAACATGTTTCGTAAATCTTATGACAGAGACCCATTTAAATTCAATTTGTGCAGGCATTGGAGGACGCTGCATCTGAGTATGCTTTCTTATCGGCTAGCATTGCATCGTTGAAGCATTCCCAACGCCACAAGTAACTCTGTCAATCTTTAGCCTTGGCTTGATTGGAAATTGTGGTCATCTTGCAATGCAAAAACAAAAATGAATTCTTCTGTTGGCATTTTGCTGGAGTGCATGTGCATCTTGCATGCATGTGAACAATCGCATGCGTGTGCATGCATCCTGATGAGCTGGAGACAGCCTGCGAGCTGTCGATGTGGTGCGCGATGTTGTCGGCTGATCAGCTAGCGGAAATGCGATGTCAACAACGATCGATCCATGCGATGATTTCTTTTGTCATGGCATCATTGCGCCGCGAGTTCGTGCGAGCTGGCCAATCCATTGACTTTGATGCGGACTGTCGAACTGGCGAACGTCGTTCTGAGTCGCGCGTCCATTGCCAGACTGCTTGTGGCAAAATGCACCATCACTGTGATGATTTGCTGTGCCACGGTGCGGAACGTGCACTTGTGCACAAATCGTTGGTTGAAAATTGTGCTTGCGTGCTTGGTGGTTGGCGATCGAACGTGTGCAGTTCCCCAAGACCACTGGACCAGCACGTGTGCTTGCTGGCTTGTGACGTGCAGAATCAGGTGAACTTTGAGCCTGCTTTCGGATCAACCTGGCTAGCTGGTGTGATTGGTTTTTCCTGTCGAGTCTCAAAAAGCACGTGAAGGTTGCAGCTCGCGACGAGCGAAAGCGATGACGGTTGTGCGACAACTCGCTGGCAACCACCAGAAACCACTGAATGGGAAGTTGAAAAGCCTGGAAATTGTGGCCACTTTGGAAGGAAATGAAATTCAAGGAGGTCCATTTTTTGAGCTGAGATTTTGAAAAGTCGTCCAGCTCCAATGCGACTGAATGATGACAGTGTTGACAACGAACGAATTGATGATGAATCAATAATGATTGGCGATGCTTTCGCTCGATGAAGCCTTTCCAGCTGTCCCTCATTTGCTGTGTTCGGACAGCAGCGACAACATTTCCCGTGAGCGCCGAATTTTTGTTGTTTTATTTCCATCACAATTGGGAAAAAATGTGTTGAATTAGTACCCACTTTGTGCCGCAGAGAAGGATTCAGATCAAACTTTCGCATAAGACAGCTGAAAGGTCAGTGGATGTTAATTCTTCACGGGGATTTGGCCCAGTCGCACAGACCAAATACTCAGCGTTTTCTTTTGCTTGCACGATCATTGCGCCTTTGCGGGCTTGAGAACGACAGCGGCACTCGGTTCGGAGATATCCAACTTGATGCACAAACAGATGACAACCCCATCCCAATTGCGAAATATCTGGAGCGAACTACGTCCGAAATCGTCCTGAATGACCATCATTTTCTGCCAAAGACAACCAGAATGGGATGTCTTTGTCTCGAAAACCGATGAAAATTCCTTCAATCGTATCTCAAGAAAGCTGCTAAAAATCTGGGCATCAGAGCAAAAGGTTCCCCACAATCCATCATCAAAATGGCAACGAAGTACACCCGCGTGAGTCTACGTGTCCCAGGTCTCCTTTTCTTTTGATGAGTACAAAATGAAGTTTCGTTGCTGACGGCTGTTGCGTTCAGGATGGGCGAAAGGGGGAATGATCATTGAGGTCATACGCTTCTTGAAAATCTTTATCCGAACAACATTTTTTTTATCCCGTTACTTTGATCTAAGGCCTCGGCTGCAGGAAAGAAATTTAAGGTTCAAATTCCAGAGCATCTGCACCCAGGTGTTCATGTGTGTACATGCACATGTGTGTGTGTGTGTGTGTGTGTGTGTGTGTGAGTGCCTTTCAACAACGAAAGTAAGACTCTTACGCGTTGCTTTTTGCTTTTAGGACAATATTTCACTGTGCGTGTCCCAAGTGGAGGCGCTGAAGATGGCAAAGGTTTACTTCTAGAACTTCTAAGTTTGTTTTTCTGAATTTTAGTTTACAAGTGATCTGTACTTTGCAATGGCAGAGCTGAAGCACTCTGTTGTATCTCCGGAAGTTACATTTAACCTTGAACCTAACATCTTCGTTGGAAATGACAAATTCTTCAAGGAGGTGAAATCTTGTGGGGATTGGTGCGATCTTTCCACTTGCTGTTGTCCATATGTGAAATTCTCCGGGAAGGACAAAAGCATCGTTCTCACCCACAAGTGCTGCTGTCTTCCGTGTTGCTGTCCATTTGAAGCATCTTCACTCGAACCAGGGGTAATTCAAAATTTCTCGTCAAATTGGAATTTCTATAAATTTACATACCTTTTCGTCACATCTGGATTTTCTACAAATTTGTTTACCTTTTCGAAAAGGCTGGCAAGAAACCTAAGGTCGTTGGAACCTTGCAGCCAGCAGGATGTTTCGATCAAAATTGCACTGCGGTCTTCTGTCCTTGCTGCTACACTGGACCGAAAATGCAGGCTAAGTTCGTTGGTACCGATGGTGACATTAAGTACATGCTGAAGTCTCATATCAAATGCTGCCAGTACCTCTGCGTATGTCTCGCATTTTGCTCTCCATGCTTTCGCTGCGTACGATTCTGCTGCACTGATACCCAATACACCAAGTATGAGCAAAACGTATACGGAAACGATTTGAACGATGAAACAGTGTATGCTAAAGTAATCTACACTGATAGAATGATCTGTCCTTGCATCCCGGATGAGCGAGTACAAATCCGAATCGAACCTCTGGAGGGGAAGACGATTTCTGAGGAAGATTTGATTCTCCTCTCTTCCTTCCCGACTTTGATTTCTGGCTACACAACTTGTGAGTTTGCATTACCTCTAGGCCTACCAGGAGGCTATCTCTCTGCGCTTCCGACACCTTGTGGGATTGCTCAGGTGGATGATGCGAACAACATTCAATCACAGCATTTGACCATACAAGAATCTCTCCAAAGTCGCCGAGCGGAGGACATGTTTTAGAGCTTAAATGTGAAATCTAGCTGAAAAATTATTTGTTTAAACAACAATACTTCCCTTCATTGCGATCCCGTGTCGCTTAACAGAACTCATATTAATCATGTGATCCAATGACGAGAGCTTGTAATAACTCTTTTTGCACATCTGGTGAAACGTATTGTTGGTCTGTTGAGTGCACCAAAAACATCCCAAACATCCCATTGTACTTTCTAAAAACATATAATGAATACGCATTGTTCACTAGAATTACATCACACATGTCTAGATGTGTGCAGCATGTCTGGATGTGGCGCCCACACCGGCGTTTCTAGGTCTCTAGGTCCGTTGATCAATTCTATTCAAGCTAGTTAGCTCTAGAGCTAGCCGCCATGCATGTTCTAAATCATTGCCTGGATGAGTCCGAAACGATGCACGACATTCTAGCATTGTCTAGCTAGTTCTAGAGTTGTGTGTGTGAATCGAAGAGGCATTGCTAGATTGCATCCGCTAGCTAGCTCTGGAGCTAGTTCATGCATGTGACATGCCAACATGCCAGCATGTGCATCGTGCAATCGAGCGCACACATCTAGACATCTAGACATGCGTGCACCTGCTAGCCTGCAGTGCTAAAGTGCTAGAGTGGTCTAGCTAGTCTTAGAGTCTAGTGGTGGCAACCAAATGCAAATGTGCGTGCATGTGACGGGGGGCAGCAAGCTCTCTAGCTCTAGCTAGCTGGAGAGGACAATGCGCGCTGCAATGATCGACCTGGCTAGCTGGTTACAAACATGATGCAATTCTCTCACATGCTAGCATGACGTCCATCGTTCATGCCGATCTCGCGCTCATGCAGGTTGCATCCGGCTAGCAGGGCCGGGTCAATAGCTGCCCTAATGCGGGCTAATCCAGCAACAGCTCATAGCTAGATAGCACATAGCACGAAAACTGAACTTTGTGATTTAGAAAAGGTCGAGCTTTCGAAAACACATGGAGATCACCATGGTTAGAAATACCATCCCGCTGCAGATGAGAATGAAAGGGATGTACTCTCTTGCGTCGTCCGGATCGAAATCCTCAACCTGTCCCGGGACCACTACGTTCATCCCCCTGATGCATGCCACACAGTGTCACGCAGCAGAAAAACACAAACATCGGTTTTGCGACGCGCCGCGCGCCTCGAAGAAATTCTCGAGGGAAAAAATAAAAAGAAAGTTTAAAGAGAGAACCGAATTGGATGGAGTGAAACAAACCAGACATATATGCTTAGATTTTCGTCAAATGATGATGAGATGTAGGCATCAAAGCCTCCTTACCACATGCCCGTTATCGTCGTGAGAGGCACGAAAATCGTCGCTACGGAGGACAACGTGCTCATCTTCCCCTCGATTTCTGAGCTATGGTCCGCCGCCTCCACCGACACCCGTGCGAGGTATGTTGCTTGGGCCTGAAACGCATGCAAAGGAGGAGGGGGGGGGGGGAGAGAATATGCTCTAACAGCATTCGAAAGGTCGCTGTTTGTGGCCACGACTACGAGTACTACTACTAAGTACGTGTACGTACGTACGTACCCCGTCTAAAAACTCTCGAGCTAGCTTGAGTCGCGTCGTCATGAACCTGTAATTCAGCGGCATATATTTGTGATTTTTGGTTGGTTTTCCTCGCATGCGTGCATGCTCTCCACGCAATAGCCCCCGAGTTACTTACCCCCAAAACACCAAAGGATGGGTCCACATTAAAACTGCCGTGTTTCCCTTCCACCATCAACACAAACTCGCACTCCTGCTTATATCGATCTTCTCTCGACTGAATTTCCCTCACGCGCAGTGTCGGTTCCCATTCAATTTGTGCTTCCGCGCGCGTGTACATTGACGTGGAGATACAAACAATTTTATGCAAATGCATGATAGTCGTTCGTCATCATCATCATCATCATCATCATCATATTGTGCCGCCCCACGTTATCGTGTCTAATATGTCCTGGACGTAGACTACTGGCAGAATCTTATGGCGCAAGGAGAACCACGGAGAGGCGGGAGAAAGAGGATGAAGAGGAGGAGATCCAAATACACATACAAGGAGATCCAAATACACATACACACTCAGCCATGACTAAATCGTTATCAAAGAAAAATAAATGGAAAATGCAACGGCTTGCAACCCCCTTCTCCCCTCCCCCCCCCCCCTACCTGTGCCATCTCCATGCGGTTCCTTGCCGATTTTAACTGTTGAAATATCATGGCCTTCGACCAGATCACCTAAGAAGAGGAAGATAATACAATTATAATTCACGTATATTATCCTATATATATATATATATATATATATATATTTATATAAGAGAGGGAGAGGGAGGGATATAATATATAATAAATATATATATATATATATATATATATATATTTACATACATATAATGAGAGGAATG
>ADNK01001186.1:12500-70000 GCA_000320545.1 Bigelowiella natans CCMP2755 | reverse complement strand
CAACACAGGCGCGAAGGCCAGTGCAGGGTAACTTTGCTGCAGCAAACGCCGCCGCTGCTATGGTGGGAAGGCAGCAGCCAACATGGACCGCAACACCGTCAATATCATCAGCCCACTCTCCGGGAGTATCATCTGCAGTAGGCGGGGGAACTGTATCTTCGTCAAATCCAGCAGCACCAACAGCGGTATGCATGTGCGATGCCCTGTCGATTAGTTAGTTGTTAGCTTGAAGAATCTGGGCGCGCGCGCGTGGTGTTTGTGTGTGTGTTTGTTTGTTTGTGTGTTGTGTGTGTGTGTGTGTAGAGTAAGTACCTTAAGAAATAACTCCTCCAGTGGATTATGATGACAATGACGACGACGACCGGATATAATTACTACACATCACTAAATCAACCCGGATCTCATTTTCCAAAAGCAAACCTGCCTTCTTTTGATCGCTATTGCTGTGTTGTTTTGTTCTCTCTCCTCCACGTGTTATTCCCTTCTCTTCATCTTCATCATCATCATCAGCAGCAGCAGCAGCAGCCAGTCTCTCCTGCACAGACGATGGTGCCAAAGCCTATGCAGGCGTCCACTGCGACTACTACTCCGACGCAACCTCCTACTACTACTACTGCTACTGCTACTTCTACTACTACTACTACTACTACTACTACTACTACTGCTACTGCCACTCCTGGTACTACTACTAGCAGTAACGCCAATGCTGCTATAACGATAAGTAGCGTCACCCCCAATCATAGCCAGCAGCCTACAGCAGCAGCACCAGCAGCTAGAGCAGCGCCAGCTTCATTACCATCGATGGCATCTTCGTCGTTGGCTGCGCCTCCACAACAAGCACAGCCAACGAATGGCTCCCCAGCTGCCGGAGCTGCTCCCTCCACGAAAACAGAGACAAAGGGCGAGATGAAGGAGGGAGGGGGGCTTGTTGCGCCAAAAGCAGAGCCTGCTCCTGCATCATCTTCTGGTAGTAACAACGCTGAATCTAACCCTGGCGGAGAGGCAATGGAGGTGGAGGCCCCAGAAACAGCAGCGCAGCAACAATAACCTTTCGATGATGGTGAAGAAGAAGAAGCAGAACGAACGAACGAACAAGAACAGAGATTGGAGGATATCCATCGAGCAGACGAAAGAGGATAGAGAGTGCTGCGTGGTAGGAAAAACATGGATATTGAACGAATAGCTGTTGAAAGATGTGGAGAACCATCAGCTGGCAGCTTTTTTGGCAGTGGGGAACCCACTAGGAGCTTCATCGCGAGCAGATGATTATTGTCGCATAAGATATTTTTTATTTACTTCATAAATTCCTTTTCCCTCTATTAGTTGGGTAGAAAAGATAATGCATATTCTTTGCTATGAGACATGATGCTGCGTGGTTCGTGATCGTCATCACGCGCGAAAACTCAGTCAATATAATAACATGATGATTCAGTCAGCAGGCGGGGGCATATAAATGAACGCGCGCGCGGTATTGTGTGCGCGGAACTGCTGGTAGCGCTACAAGTTGTTTGTATATGCTAGTATGTGTATTGCTGTGCCGCGCAATGACAGTCTTAATGATATATGATGGCGGCACACACATGTGATGTGCTACACGCAAGCAGGAAATTGTGTGCACAGCTACGTACATTCATGTGCTTGATGTGTTAGTACCTTATACGTAGTAGCTTGCGAGCATCACACGCTGCATGTGCTAGCATCTGGCATGGACGACTGCACTGATAAAGAATAGCAGCTACAATGCACGACACTCATTCGACGACACACATGCATATAGCATGCGATGCTTCGCTATGCTTTGATCAAATTCAACAAATAAGGCGCGCACTTATAATGATGATATCGCAGCTGGTTTTTGGTGTCCAGGGTCATTATTGTCGCAATGTACAATACCATCCCAGACGACGTACTAAATCCTTAACCTTTCTTTGTCACATCATTCTCTTGACAGCGCAGTGCAGCAGCACGGCCACTGCGACAGTGAACCCCAGTATTTGCAACAACTTGACGAAGTCGACCCGGCTATCAACATGTCTCGGGCATTGAAATTCTCCGTGCTCGAGCCGATCTGTAACCCGAGTCGCCTCGGCGACAAAGCTCTTGTACGCATCAGGATGCCGCTCCTTGAATCCTGACAGGAAAAACACCGCTGGCTCTCCCACACGCGCGCGCACCGTGATGACCCCCCCCCCGCCTTCTTTTCCTTCTAGCACAACTTTGTCGAGAGTCGGCCAACGCACCCACCATTCCCCTTCGCGGGAGGGGGAGGGAAGGTACACTGCGACGGATGTGATGCCTGGTGATAACACGGGTGCTAGCATGATTTCGGGCCCCATCATCACTTGAGTCTCCAGGGCGATGGTTTTGGCGTCCTCGGGGAACTCCAGCATCGGATGGCGTGCGAGAGGCAGACCCGAGCTGTGTGCCTCCTTGACGAGCGAAGTCCTGCGCAAAGACATATAGCACGAAGAGAGGATGAAGGTGTGAATTTACAACTTTGGCGAGCGGCTACTGGATCATGTTTGCTACGAATAAATCGCAGAAGTCGAATTGTCCCAAAGGTGGAAGAGAGGAAATCGATCGGATTTCCTTCCGAGGGACTGCCCTCTCGGTGCTTCTCTTCCCGCTACACAGCATCACACGACCGAGAAGCTCTCTGAGAGATTCTGTCTTATCATTTCGGAAATTGCCTCATGCTTTCTTCTTCTTCTTCTTCTTCTTCTTCTTCTTCTTTGTCGTCGTCGTCATCGTTTTCCCTTCTGTTCTAGTGCCTCAATGTGCGTGTGTCAACGCCACTGTGCGACCTGTACTCGCAAAGCGACTGATGAACCCGTGCAAATGCCGAGAAGTGCGCTTTGGATGCATTGGATGAGAAGATCTGCGCCTGGTATGGGCCGGGTCCTGAGCCGAGGTGGGTGCGGAACATTGCATCTTCATGCACGGGGGGAAAGGGGAAGAGACGGAGGAGGGGGGGGGGAGAAGGGGAAGAACGAGAAGAACAACGAGAAGACAAAAATTAACTTCTCAGGTCAATTGTGAATCCATCTAGGAACGATAGGCATATTGCGGAGAACTGATACGGGATAGTTAAACGGAGAAGTCGAAGGGTCAAGGCCAAGCTGATAGCCGCGACAACAAAGACTTTTGTTGTCGTTCGTGATGATGCTGCTATGGCTTAAAGCGACAAAAAGCACCACTCGCCTTATTCAGTACACATTTCGGCGTCACGACAAAGCAATAAAAACATCGGTAGCAACAACAACAAGGCGTCCACTCGCTTGTATCGGCCGGGTACCGGTGAATGCGCTCATCTCCGCCCAGCGCATGAGCAGCTCACAGTCCCTTGTGATGTACATGCAGATGGCCCCTCCCAAAACGCACCGCTCTACCATCGTGTACCCGCCGATATCCGAGTGCGTGAGGGCGACACCCGAGAGCCCTCCGCTCAGAACCTCTCGTCATGGTGTAAATTAGCGACATATTGGGCGAGAGCCCGACCAGATGATATATCCTCTCTCTCTCTCTCTCTCTCTCTCTCTCTCTCTCTCGCTCTCTCTCTCTCGCTCTCTCTCTCTCGCTCTCTTTGTGTGTGCGTGTGTGTGTGTGTGTGTGCGCGCACGTGATGTGTGTTAGATCTCCTACCCCAAGCAGCGCGCTGTGGAGTCCATCGTGTCGGTCCCAAGTCACCTTATGATAGTTGTCGGTTTAGCGACGATGATGATGATGACGACGGCGACAATGACCATGGTCATATAAATAGATAGATGGGTATCAGCCAATGGATATCCGGGGCGGCCGCAAAAAAATACCCGGGGGTTTTAAAAAAATCCCGTTTGTTTATCACGTATTTCCAACTCTTTGGTGTGAATGCGCCAGCGGCCAGCCATTCTAGTGCGTGACTGAGGTCATTAAGCGGTCGTCGCTATATTTCATCATCATCATCATCATCATCATCATCATCATCGTCATTCTCAGCATCTGACAATCCGCTTGCAGAGCCAGAGCGAAACCCGCTCACCATTTGGTCCCCCGTCCAGAACAGCGTCGCGTGCCTCGGAGATCTCGTGGAGATGGCCCGACAGAAAAACACGATTTCGCCCTCGTCGGTACCAGTGCCGTTGCTGCCGCTGCTGCTGCGGTCTGCAACAACCTCGGCATTGAGTTTTGCCCATTCCTCCGGAAAGCGATTGTGGAAGTGCTCAGGGTCCTCTTCTTCTGAATAACCTTGGCCGTGCACGCGGCCACCGATGCGCGAGTCATAGGGGAGATACCTGGGATAAATGAGAGATGGGAGCGGCTCTGGGGGGGGGCGAGGGATGAGGGCTTTACGATAAATTCACATTTCCTTTGCCTTTTTAAAAGCACGGGCGCCGACAACGCAGTTTATTCACTACAACTACTTACTCTCCGAAGTCGGCCATCCAGCCACTTGCCTTAGAGCCTTCAATCATACCCCTTTCAAGAACCTTTTCGATTATAAAAAATAAAGGAACGAGATGTGCTGCTTTGCTGAAGTCCCCTTGCAGCGCGGGAGGAGCACACAGACAACCAATCGACCATGTGGCACGCGTGAGCAATCGCTCTGTGAGGTGCTCTCCCCCCCTTCTTCTAGTCGTTTCTTCTTAATCACCTACCTCCTCTTTGAACCACGCGACAGCCTTCGGGTTTGCAAGATCTATCGTTCCAAAGGTGAACGTCCTGGATGCGCACCGCTGTATGTACGGTTCTCCAGACGAATTTCGGACTAAAAACCCTAGTTTTGCTGCCTACGTTTAACGTCATCGGGTGGAATCAGAAGTGACTTCTTCCCCCACCCCCCCCTCTAACCCGCCCTCCTCCCGTCTGTCTCTTTTTCGCGGTGAATGTAGTTAGTCTTGATCGTTGAGAGGAGGGGCCACCTGTTGGAACAGATTGTTTTCTGCGCTGTTGGCGTCCTTGGATTGTTTATTGCTCAGGTAGGGATTTACATATGTAAGGACTCTTGTGCCTGTGGCCTCTCGGATCTGATGCACCATCTCCTCCCAGCCGGGGTAATGCTCTTTGTCTAAGCGCCAATTCCAGTTTACACGAGTGCCTGAAGGGGGGGGAGGGAGACAATCATGGGGGGAAGAAGAAGGGGGTATGAGGAGGAGGAGGAGGAGGAACAGGGAGATATCTGGAAGTAATAATGTTTGTATGATGACGGCGATGACGACGATGACGACGACATGATGACGACATGATGACTGTTCTCCTACCCCCAATAGCCCACCCCCTTCCACACAGCCTTCTTCCCTCCCTGTAATGGCTCAACCAACAGTATCTGATCTTATCTATCTTGATGACACAAACCGAAATCATCCTTCACAAATCCCGACCAGTCTTGGATCCAGAGGGCTGCAATGGGCGTCCCCGCGCCCCTCATCGCCCTGTAAGCTTGGAGCACAGCATCGGTTCCTCCCTCTAGACCTAGCACCGCACCTAGATGGATGGATGGTAAAAACCAGAACGATAACACTCGCTCAGTTCCACGACAGACGGAATCGAGCCCCCCCCCCCCCCCTCTCTCTCTCTCTCTCTCTTTTTTAAACACACACACACACACAATGATGTGTCACATACCACCCCAAACAGTCCAATCTGGGAGCTGGGGCATCCTGCCCGCATACTGGGTGTAGCGGGCCACGTGCTCCTTCATAGTATTCCCTGTAACCACCCCCGCAGCGATTTTGAAAGCCCCTCTCCCCTCTCGCGGAACTCGAGCAACTGTGATTTCCACGCTTTCGGGCTATTATTGTCAACATTATCATCGAGAGATCATTGGAAAAGACATATTAGCGTATTACGCGCGGAATACAAATAGTACCGAGAATGCCGGTGGCGGTGGCGGCGATGGTGTGTGTGTGTGTGTGTGTGTGTGTGTGTGTGTGTATCAAATCTCAATTGATGTGCGCTACCTTTGTGAAATCGAAGACGGAGTAGAGGTAGCCTTTAAGATATAAGGAGCGATGCTTGTTGGTAATGTAGTGCGGAATCGTAGAGTACGAGGAGTGCCACTCTCCTGATGATGACGGGTCAATAATTTGGTGAGGAAAGCTAATTTTTGGCATGGAAGGGGGGGAGGGGGGGGGGGGGGGGATGGGCGAAGTGAGGACAACTTCTATAGAACCGTTGGGGGCGAGATAGACGATATTTTTGTTAGAAATGCCATGATGTAATGATTGATGATGATGACGATGGCGGTGATGATAGTCTTGTTGTTAATTGACGATGGATAAGAGCAGCCCCGTTACCTGAAGCTCCTGTTTCGACGAACTCAGCGAGGAAGCTCAACGGCTGCAGCCCCCGCCCGATGCCCTACATGATGGCGTTACAACACTTGATCATTAACATTTCACACAAATGAGGAAGCGAGTAAAATGAGGACTTGCTCCTGCACGTAGATGGGGAGTCTCCGTCCCTTCATGTTCCTGAAAGGAAATAAATACACTCGTGATGATGGTGATGGCCACCCTATCAAGCAAAACAGTATTAGCACAACAGCAGCCCAATTGTCTCCAAAGACGCCGCCATATCTGATTTGTTTCAACGAGAAAAACCCCTGCTGCCCCTGCGACATTTACCCGCGCACCGTGTGTGTTGTTTATCATACACCGTGTTGCCAGCATCATCACAACTACGTCCAAATTTCTATCCTCGAAACAATAAATCGCCATCCTTTGTTTCAGTCGGATTACCAGTGAGAGAACTGCTCCCCGAGGCCAAAGAAGGACTCCTCGCGGTCCGAAGCGTATCTTAGCACCGCATGGCTGATCTTACCGCTTGCTAGCCCGTCCACCCCCTCCATTTCGACGTTAATGCTAAGGTGGTGCTCGAGAGACACTTCTTCATCCCAGCTTAGCGATAGAATGTAATCAATTTCACCGTTCATTTTAGCGGACTCATCATTATCATTCACGGCCTCCTCGCCATCGGCCTCATCGTTGCTGTATCTGCCAACTTTGGAAGCGTCCTTCCCCGTCCCCCCATCCTCCTTCGTGCCATCGATCTTCCCGCGGCTCGCACGTCGGGGGTGTAGGAAGCTTAGTCGGCCGCGTAGGATGAGAGCTGTGGCGTTATAGCTGACATGATCCACCGTCTATAAGGCGCAAAACAAGATGCGACAGCAATAGGAAAGATGATACAGTGTGACCACTCAGTACGGCATAGTACGAACAGGTCGTCAACGCAGCAGGAAATCAACAGATGATATCAGTGAAAACCCCACGGAAGAATAATATATATACATGTATATATATATATATATATATATATATATAATATCACTTTACAGCGTCGAATTGGAACGTCACAGAGAAAACAACAACGCGTATGCTGACTACGATGGGTAACAGCATAGAGACATTCCAACGACCACCTCATTTCACTCACCCTGCATCCCTCCCTCCCCCCCTCCTCCGTGTCGCAAACCTGAAAAACGGTGAGACGACCAGGGTTGTCCTTCTTCGACCGGAACGATCCCATGCCAACTTCCTCCATTTCGAATTCGCCGAGTCCTTTTAGGACGTTTATTATGTTACAATGAGAAGGGATATCGATACGGTGAGGAGGATAGGGGGGGGGGGATGGGTAGGGGGCAAATTGACGAGGAGTGTCGTGTAGAGATATATAGTTCTCCCTTCAAGAATCGGAAAGATACCGATGATTATAGTTATTCGCGGATTAAATACCAGTGTGTTCTCAATACATTCCATCTCTCAAATCGTCATTTCAAAAGACTCAGACGAAACCGACCTGCTATTAAAAATGGCGCTCTTCCAACTGTTTCCCATATGGTTTTGTTCTTCGATGTTCCGTCACTCCTTTGTTAGTTAAGATGCAGTACCGTAGTTCATTATGAAATATACAGACATCACAGTATCGTGGTAGAAGTCTTCATGATCCTTTTTTTGATTGAAAAAATTGAAAATAATGCGGTAGCCTCGAGAAAGACGCATCTGGTAACATTATCGACGCATGCACGTGAGGAGGATTTTGAGGAGAGATAGACCAACTTATAACACTGGGGAAATGATTATGCGGTATAGAGAAGTGAATGTTCAAGCCTACTAATTCCGATAATTTTGGCGCCACCTGTTGGAAGCACATGGAGAAACTCTGAGATGAAAAGAGCTAGGCTCCCATTGGACTCGGAAATTTGGCCCCAAGCAGGTAGAAACGGGCTCTTCGGCCTGAGACACCAACCTCGTCGTCGATGATGCAACTCCGTAGTTATGGCAAACGTGAGCCTCCTCCCCAACACAGACCCCTCCACTGTAATCATGAGTCACAGCGACGACGAGTATGGGTAAGAGGCAGCGGCTCCACAGCATCAGCGCGAAAGGGTCTCGATGATATCCGCTGCTCGATTCAACGGCGACCACTTTCGGTCAATTCGCTCAAAGCCGTGATATCCCAAAGCGCTGCGTCCTTACTTACAGGGGAGCTAGAATGGAGGAAGCTCTTGGTCGAGGAGCGGCGCTGCGCGTGTGGCTTTAATCTTCCTGTTAGTCATAATCTTCGGCCGAGGGATAATTATGATCATTACCACCCGGAAATCCCAATTAAATCCAGGCTAATTTTCCAATTTTCATAGCGAAATGACCTGTCTTAATAAAAAAATAGCCTGGGGGAGTACCCAAGAACGCTGGGAGCGTTGCTCTTCTTCTTCTCGTAGGCTTCAATATATTCGAGGATTTCACTGCTGCGACATCGTAGCTCGGCTGATTTTCTCTAGTTTCTAATTTCATTATTTTCATTGGCCAATGGATATACGGCCAGGAGTGCATCGTAAAAACATCCAAAAATAAAATTCTACTGCGAAATACATAACGCACCATTATCCAGGATAGTTTCGGGGTGATTTCTTGCCCATCCCAAATTTAAAGGGAGGCTCGTAACAACCCCCCCACCCAACCATGCGCTTGGCCCAGTACGCTTTCGTTGCGATCACGCTCTTGAACTGGTCCTGTCAATGCAGTGGAGCTGCCATGAATGTAGCCCGACGTTCGGGAGTCTCTCCTGTATTTGCTGCGATGAAACCCAGGGCTTGGGGCCTTGGAGGAACTCGCCGCACATCGTATGGCAGTGGTCGTCGCAGCACCATAAGTGACAAAGAGGTGCACGTTTTCGCCAATATAGAGAAGCCTATGGACTATCATCGTACTCGATCGTCATCGTCAGTGTCACGGGTACGACCGTCGTTGTGCTGCCTCTGCTCCCTTCCAAGATTGACAACTTCCCACCCCCCCCTCCCCCTTAACAGCGTTCCCTAATGAACGCAGCGATCGCTACTGTTGTGGCTCAAGGTGATGCTTGCACACACCATAAGCATTATGTCCGTCAGTTTCCTACTACTTTGTCACCCATGTTTATAATTATGGGGGCGGAAATGTTCCTTACTTGTTCATAGCCGTGAGTTCGGTAACGAAGGCCCGGGCAGACAGGACGGATATACCCGACTGTTTGAAGCAATGCATCAAGGTGGAAAAATCCTACTTAACCCGTTTTTCCATCGATGAACCTTGATAGTGACAGCGTCTGTCGCAATAAAATCACGTGCATAACCCAGACAAATAAAGTCACAACAACCCCTTCATGAATATGTTTAATACATATGCCAGAAGTATTGTCAATCTCACCATCGTCTGCTTGCTGTTGATAATTATTCATGACTCCATATTTACGATCAAATTCTTTGCAACGGTGTTAATTGTGTGAAAATTGAAGGAGTGCACCGCGATTGCGCCAAAAAGTGGGGATTATTGCAAAACGCAGGTTACTTCCCACTGTAATTCTAAAAGAGAGGGGGGGGGGGGAGATGGAGGGAAAGAGGGGAAAAAAAGAAGAAAGAAGGTGCAAAGCGGCCGATGTGCCAATCAATTTAATGTAACGTACAACCAGGACCATTGATTCTGTTTGGTCGTTTTTGGGTTGAATATTAGTGTGCAGAATTTTGCGCTGGGGAACCACCAACGGAGCAGGTAATCGCATAGCAAGATGCAGTGTATTCGCTCAAAAGCGAAAAACAAAATGCCATGGCACAGCTGCATGCAACAACGCCTACCGTTTCATGTACATTGTTACGCTAACTGCCCCCACGAGCGAGCGCCAAGTGCAAGATATTCATAATGTTTGCATGTAATATGCTATAGAAAATAATAATTGTAGTCTTCAAAATTTGACGGATGGTAGCTCCACAGTATTACGACGATTCCCATCACTTCTATCTGTGCTGCAATACAATACAGGAAGTCGTAGCAGATGACATAATGCCCGCTGACAACGGCTTCTCAAGATTAGAGAAACAAAGTAAGTAGCTATGCGCATCCACCAGCGCATAGAATTTTAACTCTGCTACGTCTGCTTTTGTGCTTTCGTGTTGTGTGTGCGGGGTGCTGAGGTGCGGGAGATTTGCTTTGGATCTTTTTTAAAGTGATTTCCTGGATTTTCTATTGTTGCAGAGGGTTCACCACTCAAAGCAGCTTACGATGCGTACGGCAAACTACTGTCAAAGTAGAATAAACATTGTGACCTAGCAGAGACGGAGTATCAACTCTTGCAGAGCTTATTAAGTGCAAGGTAAAGCGATACGGTGCACTAAAGGAATCATGCGCAATTGTTCATGAGCTAGCGAGGGTGAACAATTTATCACCACTTTAGCACTAGACCAGAAAATAATGACGCTAGCATAGCTGCCAGATGAAGCAACCAGCGCGATACGATCGAGAGATGATACCTTTTTATATTTTTCAATGCTCATTTCATCGCTATGCATCTTCATTACTTATTATACTAGCTAGCTAGTATGGCTGACTAAGTCTGGAAATGCTATTTTACCGCGCATGCATGTACATGCACATACGTGCGCGTGTGTAAATCGTATCGATGCGATGCTACATGCTGCAGTTTATATGTCATCAGTAATAATCTAGCACTAGCGCAATGCGATGGGCGACTTACTCTAATAATACTGCACATGCGCGATCTAGCGATGCAGTGGCATAATGACATAACGTTTTCCGAGCTAGCTAGCTATGCTATGTGCTGGGTATGGCTCGTTTCGCAGCGTACACACATCGCGTCGTTCGTTTGAACATTTCATTACATCCGTCTCACACATCGCGTCGTAGCTACCAGGCTAGCTAGCTAGGGCGCTCTAGCGCTGATAATGCTGCATGCTAGCATGGTATGTGGCAGCCCACTTTAGCACTACGACCGCCACTACGTAATACAACCCGCTGTCATGCGCAGCCGTGCCGGGATCTCTAGATCTGTCTAGACGCGCACACATATGAAAGGTATCCATCGTCTCTAAATTGTATGATGCATTGATCTAGTGATGATGATGATGATGACGCATGACGATGACGGAATCGATCTAATGTACATTCAATGCCATTCTGGCGTAGCGAGTCCTCAAAGTGTCTTCATAGCTACAGCTTACAAAAGTCACGAATAAGTCTCACTAACTCAATGTGAGCCATAATACCCAGTGGTAGGCGGCTGGAAGAAACGTGAATGCCGGTGGCTCGTATGCGTTTTTGGTGAAAAATGATATGATAATTGCGGGGAAGTGCCAAACAAATTTCTTAAAAATAGTGGAAACCCCGCGCTCCTACAACGCTCGCAAAATTGAAGTACGAACTTTTTATTTGTCCGGTGTCGTAAAATGATTCAACTTCTTATGAGTCGAGTGTGAAAATGCTAATATCGAGTTGTATTTGCTACCAGCTGCTCTAGGCACAATGGCACGCAAACGCACACGCGCGCGCACACACACACACACACACACACACACACACATACACACACACACACACACAGGGCACCCCTCATTTAGCTGTCGAGTAGAAGCGACTCGCCCAACGAATCAACGAGGAAGAGGGTATTATTACGTATGAACAGAACTAGTATCGAGCATCTAAGATATCAATATTCAAGAAACGGGCAGGGAAGAAGGCGTCGTTGTGGATATGTATTCCATAATGTCATACACCACGAACCGAGCTGCTACTGCTGTTGTGGAGCCACCCCCTCTCTTCCTCCTCCTCCTCCTTCCTGGGTAGGATTATAACCATCGTCCTGTGCATTGTCGTAGTTGCAGCCCCCCGGGAAGACGCTCCTTTCATTGCCCTTCTGTACAATGCTCCAGCAATACCAGTAAAGCCGCTTATTCGCTGCGTAGTTGGCATAAAATTAACGTGTTTTGTGTGTGTGTGTGTGTGTGTGTGTGTGTGTATGTGTGTACGTGTGTGCTAGTAGTCAACATTGATTGCCGCCCAAAAATTGAATAAAAACAGCAGGAAGATTATGGACGCTACTATTACTAAAATTTACTACTATCATTGATAAAAACAGTAAGAATACCCTTACGACTTTTCTTCCCAGTTTGTTTCTGGTTTTGCTGTAGAGCCACCCGCCTCATGGTCGAGTTCCATCGGTTTTTAATGGCATTATCCGTTCTAACGAGCATAAGGCAACGTAGCATAGTGTGATATGACGGGTGGCAGCTTCCGACAATTTTTAATGAATATAGCAGTGAAGGCGAAGGTGGGGTGGGGGACAAGAAATCGTCGTTAGCATATTCTGAAAGATGCAAACGATCCGCACACCTGCCGGGGAGAAGCTTGGCGATTTTAGCCCATCTTGTTCCATGCCGCTGATGAGCCTCGATGAGGATGTTGTCTTCGTCGCTGCCCCACGGCCCCTTCTTTATGGTTGGGTTGAGCAAATTATGCCACCTGATGGATGGATGGTGGAGAGGGGCGGGGGGGGGGGGGGGGATAAATATCGGTTACATTGGTTGCGAGTGTCAATGCGGCCCCTTATGACAGCCGCCTCGTAGGAGTATGCATATTAGATAGAGATCGATCGATATGTGGAGGAAAGAAAGGGGTCGCCGTGGTGAATATGAGAACCACCACTGACCCTAGCTCTAGGATGGCACCCTCTCGCTACGCTTTCTATGCGATTATAGCGCGAAAGAAAGAAGGCTGCCTGCGGGGTTAGGATCACTCTCCTCTTTCTACGTGGGGTACCGCTCGCGGCACTGCTTCCCAATGCGGCCAGGGAAGAACTTCGCCACGCCGGCCCATTTAATCCTCTTCTTGTCCGGGTGCTGACTGACGATGCTGTGGAGGAGCTCGTCGTCCTCTTCGTTCCACGGTTTTCGCTCCCTCACTCGCCGTCTCTTGGTTGGCGACATGATGGAGTGAATCTGGCCGAGGTCGCCCTCCCCGCCTGCCATCATCATCATCATCATCATACTACTACTACTACTACTACTACTACTACTACTTGCTAGGTAGGGGTTCGCATTACTACCGATGCTGTTGCCACCACAATGACCCCCCATATCGTAAACGCCATCATGGGAGAACAGCAGCCCGCCTTCGGCCTTTACCACAGCTCCGTTGGAATTTGTGGGGTTGCCGCTCGGGGATGATGCGGAAGAGCATGGTAGGGGAGGGGGGCGAAGCAGCTGCGTCGTCTGCTGCTTTTGATAATGGTAGGTATGGGGGCGCACCAGCAAGTGCCGCGCTGGCGACGGTTGCGGTTGCTGATGAAGGGCACTATGGGGATGGAGGGCGAGGTTTTGGCGTTGGTAGTTTGCGTTTGAAGACGAGGACAACGACGACGACGACGATGATATGGCCAGGAGCCCCCCCTTTGCCATCTGCCCCCCTCTTATGCCACCACCCATAGCCGACATTGTTATCGTGGTATTCGCATCTGCAGCAGTGAGCTGGTACTGGTGCCGGTGGAGAGCGAAGTTGCGGTCGACGCTTCTCCTCCCTTCTGCTGCTGACGCAAGAAACGGAAGAGAAAGGGCAGGCAGTCGTGGTATGCTTGGCAAGGAGGCTGCTGCCGCAAGTTTTTGGTTCACTGCGGGATTAGATGATGGTAACAGCGTCGATGATGATGATGATGATGATGATGATGATGAGGGAAGAGTAGAGGCGGTCGTAGCGGCACTGCTTCTTGCTCGAGAAATCGTTTCTTGCCCCGTCGTCATCGTAGCGTAATTGCCCACAAGGGCCCGATGTTGGTGTTGCAGCTGATGATGGTGGCGATACAGATGTCTATTATCATGCTGCGAGACCATTGTGGCCGCAGACGTGAGATTCGGGAGCAGGTGGGGGGAGGGGGATGAATTAGGAGGAGAACGACTTCTGGCACTTTGTTGGATTGCATTGCCATTCCGCGCGACTGCTGTTTTTAATTTTTTCGGAGGCGGCGGATCTCCTGCATTTGTACTACTACTACTACTACTACTACTACTACTACTACTACCACTACTACTGCCACTACTATTACAACAACTACTACTACTACTACTACTATAAGTATTTTTTCTGTTGGCTTCGCCGCCACTTCGGTCGTGATGTAGATCATAATTTCTTACTGCGTTAGCGCCACCATCATTGCTGCAACCCCCCCCCATTGCAGCGAATCCCTCCTTACTCTCGTTGGACGCCGCAACACTTTTCTTCCTGCCATTTCTCTCTATTACATTAGAAGTTTTCCCGCTCGGCCATTTGCTATCACCCTCGCCGCGCATCGTAGACCTCGTCCCATCATCTGAAGCGGCTGCCTGCGCTGTGGTGTTGCTGCTGCAGCTAGAACTGCTGCTGGAGTTATTACCATTTACCTGTCTCGTTGCTTTCAGCCGCTGAGGTGGAAGGAGACCCATTTGACGACGCAACAGCTCATTTTCCTGTTTGAGTTTCAGTATTTCGTCAGCCTGATCCACTACGATGTGGGTACTCTGCTGCTGTTCCTTTGGGTTGTAAATCTGTTCCTTCAGCTCACGTTGGAGCTTATTGCTCATTATTTTATCCTCTTCACGACGTCGCTTGTTTCCGCTAACTACTCGCCCGTTATGCCTGACTCCCTGGTTCTCACCATCGAAACCATGATCGAACTCGTGCTCCTTTTCTTGTGCTGCTTTAATAAGCGCTTCCAATGGATGCGCATTCTGGCGAATAGAATTTAGTGGCAAGGGCGGCGATGGGGTCGAAGGAGTAATTTCTCTGGGATTCAATGATTCTGTTTTTACCGTGCTTCTAGGAGGAAGGACATCCTTCCGTTGATTCGCTGGGAGGAGGTACATCCACTTGCCACGTCTACCCTCCTTCCGGTGCCCTCAAGTTCTATGCCGTTCGTTTTGGCTCCAGCACTTTAATAATATGTCACTACACGACCCCTGCATGTACAATTTGGGGGGGAAAACAGATGCTGGTTAAAACCGGGAGACCGCCTGAGAAGTCAGTCAGCGTGCTTTCTTGCCTTTTTTCCATTTTTTTTCAGGATAATCACATTAAATTTGGTTATGGAAAGGAGCATACCACTCTAGTCTCTACTTTAGCCCCCTGAAACCCTTGACTACAGCGTACTCTGGTACCTCTTCCGTCAGGTGTAGAGGCAGGGGACTACAGCGGAATCAGTTGTGTTTTTCTGCAATTAAATAGATCAAAGTAAGAATTCAGTGAATTCCAGATTTATTTCCGTGATGACAGATAAATGAATGTTTATTTTGCCGTGTATTTTAGTAGGAATCAGGATTATTTTGAATATTTCTGGAGAACTATCGCCCAATTCGAATTTTCGGAAGCCGCACCCCTGACTTGAAAGTTGGCCGTATAATAAAATATTGAGGATTAAAAATCATGTCGCTTCTGCTAATTTCCGTAAAATTACATACATTCTCAGATTCGAACTCTCTTTTGTAAGGTATCCTGCGTCTGAAAGGATGGGAAAAGGACAGGTTTGGCAAGGCAACCGCAAGTTTCGAACGTAAGATTGTGTTCAAGGAATTATCTGGAAAATTGGAAGCAATAAAACCTCATAGCCAACAATAAATACCTGTCGTAAGCAAACAAGTTACTTTAAATAAAAAGCAACGACATCAAAAGATGGGAAATCCTGAGCTAATTATTTCCCCCACTTTAAAAGTCTGTCGCACAAGAAAAAACACAGACGCAATTTAACTCATGGATGGCCTTTTTGGGTTTTCTTGGCGTCGGTATTTGGGTGTGTAAGGTTTTGGAGTTTGTTTGCCTGAAGTGTTTTGTGGTGAGTAACAGCCAATAAATTTCATATCAGAGGCTGGTAATGACTTTTATCACTTTTTAGAATTGACTTCCATAAATAATGACTAACAAAAAAATGTTGATAAGATCTTATTTCCCCTGTTTAACCAAAAAAACTGACAAATTTCTCTGTTCCGGGATTCTGCGCAAAGTTGACCTGTTTACAGACGAAAGAGATTGTACGTCTGACGAAGAGAGGCCCCTAGATTTAGAAACGGCCCCTTAAAAAACACTCACGAAAAACGGAAATGTGATAGTTGTCGCACAGATGACTAAGGTTTATTTATATTTATTTTTTCGGAAGAATGTCCCAAGAAAACGGAACCGGAGCTCTCATGGAATAACAGTGGAGTCGTCCGATAGATCTAAATAACGTGTGCCTGGCGTGAGTACTTTGTGACGAGAGAAGAAGCAGAATGGAGAGGCCGGATTTGAACTAGCGGCATCGCTTCCTTCCGAATGGCTTCAGCTAGCACTACGGGATCTATCGTTGCTCTCCTCGCCGCTCTGCTGGCCATATACACGTGAGATCACATTTGCCCTTTTTTGTATCCCTTCCCCCCCCTCACCCCCTCCCTCTCTCCGCTCTTGATTAAAATGTTTGACTGTGAAATTGGAAGGGGCTTCGAAGGATGGGCGGATCGTATCGATAATTCTTTGGAAGGCCAACAAAATGCAGAAGACGTACTCAGGCTCATCGCACAGGTTTTTCTCATAGAGGGGTACAGTAGTAATCAACGATATGCGGCGCATTGTGCGAAAGACGCAAGTGCCGCAAACCATTTACAGTCCCCACATTTGAAATCATTAGGGTGATGAATTCTTAAGTCAGAAAGATTTCGCACAAGCCGCGAAGACATATATCGATGTTCTGAAGGTGCGTGAATGTATCTCCCGGACAGTCTACGACCGCAGCATATAATAGTCTTACTGAATTAACTGCTGCATGTTTTCTATGGCAGACTCATGCTTTTCAGCATCAAGAAGTCGTCATTTACAACTTGGGGTTGGCATTTGCCTCGCTCGGTCACCATCGTAACGCACTGAGCTCCTTTCAACAAGTAAGAATTCAGGGAGGAGGAGGAGTAGGGATGTTTGAAAGCAGCCAGAGAATTACCATGTTATTTTGCGAGGAGGCAAAATTCCCTGATCCAAGAGCTTTGCTCACTTTCTTGATATTTTTAGGCCGCAGATATGATAGTAGATGTTCGAATGGATCCCCAGCGCAGGAAGCTCAAGTCGGAAGCGCTGGTGTTAATCTTTGATCAAATCGAATCTCGTGATAACTTCATAACTTATGCTAAGAGGGCTGAGGATGCACGCCCTATTTCCATCTCTCTCTCTCTCTCTCTCTCTCTCTCTCTCTCTCTCTCTCTCTCTCTCCCCTCCCCTTCTCTTACACACACACACACACACACACACACACACACACTGCGTGCGCGTATATCCATAAGTTATCTATTTCTCCAATTTTTGTTGATTAAGGTGATGGCGGGAGAATCCGCTTCGAGGATTGGGTAATATCACTGCCTGCACATTATATTTTTGAATTGAAGACATGGTGGTGGTGATGGGGGATTACATTTCTACAAATTCATCGTTTTGACGCAACGATGTTATCCATCTTGATCTTGCTACCCTAAAAGGTGGTGGGAGAGAGCTGTTAGAGCATTTCAAGGTAATAGTAATCATAATGTAATTAGGTTGTGAGAGCAGCTCTGAGTTGTTCTGACCTCTATACCAATTTAATTTTGGGATGCAAGGCGATACTCACTTTCTTCTCAACTCGTGTTTGCAAATCCTAGAGGCAACGGGGCACACGCATGCATCACCGACGCTGTGGTTTAATTTAGGTAATAACCTTATATCTATTGATAGCTATATCATCCCGCCAAGACAACGGCACTCTATTCCAAATCGGTGCTAACATGCACTGGCCGCTGATTAGCGTGCATTTGTGCTTGCTTGTGTGTGTGTGTGTGTGTGTGTGTGTGTGTGTACTTGAATCGAAGGATCCAGCCTTATAAATCTCCACCAGTCACTACAAATTAAAAGAGAGAAGGCGGGTCAACATACTGAGGACACCAATGATGATCGCAACACCACTGCAGCACCTCTGTCTTCTTCTTCTTCTGCTTCTTCTTCTTCTTCTCCTTCTTCTTCCTCTCTCATGGATCGAGCAGTGGAGAGTCTGAAGAATGCATATTCTCTCTCACCACAGAGCGACAAATTTGCTGCGTAAGATCTGACTTTGTAACCTAACGTCCACAGATGTTTCACACACACACACACACACACACACACACACTATATATATATATATATATATATATATATATAGTCATACTAAGTTCCTATCAAAATTGCATGCGCTGGCGTTCTAACGGACTCTTTCTCCACCTCGCAGATATTATGGAACCACATTAATCATCAGCGGGAGGGAAGAGGAAGGGGTGAGAAGAAAGAGTAAGAGTAGACGTATGCGTGCTTTTGCAGCTGCAATGCGGCTGCCAAACGCACCTACACCAATTGCGTGTGAGTGAGACGCGAGACTTAAAAACCAAACATCCTGCAGCACACCCTGATTATTATATCAAAGCCGCAGAAGATGTATAGAGTGAGAGAGGGGGAGAGAGGGGGGATGGGGGGGTTGGCTCGTTAGCTTTGCAGTCTCCTCCTGTCTACTCACATCTCTGTTGATATCTATCATCTTCCATAGAATCGTGTGCTTGAAAGATGGATGGAAAAAGTATTGAGAAATGACGATGGCGCAACAGCAACAGTGGTGGACCATGATGACGACGATAGTAACGACGATGATGACGGTGATAAGGACGATGGTGGATATGGGCATGCTGCAAGCAAGGGAGAGGGAGGCTTAAAGGCTTCCAACCAGCAAAAGGGCACACAAGTAGGGAGCGATGGAGAAAATAGGTTGTCGGTCGTTGAGTCTATCTTCACGGAATAGTTAACTTTTTTTAACCCCTCCCCCCCCCCCTCCCTCCTCCTCCTCCTCCTCCTCCTTCTTCTTCGTCTATGTCTTCCCGTGAGACCTTGGTGAGATGAGGGGTGGCGTGTCAGATCGATCGCCGTCTGATTGATGTGTGACTGATTGGCAGGGCTCTCCACATGTACGTGGGGTTTCGACTGGGCGATGTCCAGCCCCGGATTGCTGCCAGGCACCTTGAAGTCGCTGCTCGAATGGAACGTATAAAATTATACTATGCCAAGAAGCGCTAACTTGCTATTGACTCACACACACACACACACACACACACACACACAGACAGACACACGCGCACACCACAAACCCCCAATAGTTGCGGCCCGGGACTCAGGAAGGGCATCAGTACAATTATCCTCGATATTTTACCGTCTTGGAAGGGTCGATTCGTGTTAGCTCCCAACCCCTTATCTCATTAACTAATACCTACCGCCTCACGATGCAACCCCCCCCCAAGAAATGTGTTAGAAGAGAGGTTACATTATGTCGAGAAGATTCCAATAAATCTCCCCCCCTCTTAACTTTGATTCTAAAATAATTTAAATATATATATATATATATATATATATATATATATATATAAGGAGACATTGTCTTTTTATTCTATCGTGTTAAGAGCAACCTGCCAGAGCATACGCTCCCCCCATGGTGCTACAAAGCTGCGCTGAATAATAAATCTGCCCTTTCACACAGGCGTACAGGGCGATGGGAGACTTGGATGCGGAGAAGGTCAGATTAGTGGACGAAGGAAACTTGTTGCATAGCTGTTATGGTCGCAGCAAAGGAGGGGGGGGGGGGTAGATCTTCGGTCGAGTAGGTTTCGAATTATGTGTATGGAAGGATTATTTAGTGTAGAGATAGAAATTCCAGATTTTCACAGGCTTTCAATGCCTTAGTAGTAAACATGGCCTCATTAGTCACCACTGCTTGTAGAGTACAGGAAGCATACACTGGGGGGTGTGGTTTATGTGTTGTCTGAATACCTCTCAAATGGGCTCTACTTTGCCAGGAGTGCTATAAGAGCGCCGTGTCGCAAGGTGTGTGGACATCGACAGAGCAAAGGTCATTAGATAGTTGTTGTAGCAGCGAGAGGAAAATGCCTCACAAATGCCAGCAGCAGTTCTGCGACCCTTAGAAAAGAGCACCGGTGTGTATGTGGATGTGTGGGTGGGGGGGGTGGGGGAGGCTGTAATAGAAAGTTGCGAAAAGGTACAGCCCTCTAACATCATCTTCGGAGTGTGAGAGCATAGCATTATACTTCATCATCCGTACCCTGCCCTACTGCTAGTAATGGTGGTTCGGTGGTGGCTTTTTGCTTATTTGATGCCATGTGCTGCTGCTGCTACTACTGCTGCTGGGTATAGGCCAGGTTACCTGTTCCCTGGACGCGCCCTTCCTTCTTCTCCTTTCCCCCACATCAACCGCACTCTCAAAAATGACCCAAAGTAGTAAGAACGAGCAGGAGCAGCAGCAGCAGTACTAGCGGCGGCGGCGGTGTAGATAATAATAATAGTAGTCGTAGTCGTTGTTGTAGTAAGTAGTGGTGGTAGTAGCCTAACGCAGCGCAGCTGGGAGTTTCCACGTGCTGATGTGTCGTTGTACTTCTGGCAAAGATTTCACGATGTTTGGCGGCTGGTCTCGATGCTGGAGGACAGCTCGGAGGAGATAGAGGTGTACGAGAATGATGCGACTTTCTCATTATACTAACGAACTAGTGAGCTGAATATGCATCAGCAAACTTTGTGCGTGTGTGTGTGTGTGTGCGTGTGTGTGTGTGTGTGTCAGGGGGGAGGCGGGGGTTATTAAGTGTTCGACACGTATTCTTCACCCACCAGACTTTTGTATACAACAAGTGTGACTACTTCTCCATATCTCAGGAGGAGTTTCGCCGCTTCTACTCCTCGCGCCACCCCTCTCTCCATGAGGACAACGAAAATATTGCTGATCACGGGGTATGATGTAATAAGGGGTGAGGCTGTGTGGTGGTGAGGCGGGCAGAAGTAGATATAAAACACGCAATGGAAGAGACAGTGGAGGGATAATGACGAAAGAAGATATGAGGTGGTGGCTCATCTGCATCAGAGGTGATGATCTTTTAATCTAAGCTCTATGCAATCAGTCGTGGAGGCAGCTCATTTTCGCAAGAAACGGCAGGTTTGAGAACACTCTCTCATGTGCGCGCGGGCTACATGCAACAACTACGATACACACAGATTGGCCCCTGCTGGTATTGCTGACCTCTCCGCATATTTTATTTGTGGGGGCAGCCCATCTCATCTTCGAACACACGCGTGATAATAGGTTGCTGCCCCAAATGTGGAGGGGGGCCGGAAAGGATGGGTCGGGGGATAAGAGCGAACGAATGAACTCTGTGCTTGCAAATGAGGCAGAGAATCGTGGCGGCAACGACGACGATGATAACCATGATGAGAAAGCTCCTGCCTTGATCGAAGACTTTCCCATCACCAGACAGATCCTCATGTTCATGCGTAAGGACCTGTCCTCGCACCTTCCAAAAGTCTGCTCTATGTGCATAGGATGCATTAGCATTGTGTGTGTGTGTGTGTGTGTGTGTGTGTGCGGCTGTGCGTGTGCGTTGTGATTAGAATACAACGCTTGTTGTCGTATTCCCCTTACTACCATGTCTCCAGGGCTCGATGGAGTTCTCCATTTTGGCTTCGAGCTCCCACCTCAGGCCGCATTGCGGTGAGAAGGAGCACGATGAAACAATATCAGCATAAGCGCGATCACCGATTTTATATGCATCTAGGAAGTACACTATAGATTCATGCTGTGTGTGTGTGTGTGTGTGTGTGTGTGTGTGCAGAAAACATTTACTTATATATTTGCATCTCTGTTTTTGCGTTTCCCCCGAATTCGCGGAAGGTCCAAGTAATCATAGGCTGCGGCTGCATCTTCCCATCATTTTGCCTCGAAAACCGGTCGCCCGGATACGGGTATTATTCCACTTGTAATTGAAAACAAAATGAAGAGAAACCTCGCATGGGATTTGTACACCCTATCTTTCTTTTATGCTCCGAGGCATCATCTTCTTCGCTCTACTCGCTACCATAGCCGCCACTATTACTACTACCGCTACTAATCCCATCGCTCCCCCTCTCCCTATGTATAGGCTGGCAAGTTGACATTGGAATGGGAGAAGGTCTTACCTGTTACCCGCTAGCCGCACCTACAAGAAGCGAATGAAACATCATTTCAAATATTAGCAAAGGATATGTAGCATTTATGGTGGTTTGTTGGGTTGCTGTTGTGAGCTGGCGGATATGGGAATGTTTCAAGGGCACATATGGCGGATATGGGAATGTTTCAAGGGCACATATAGCACCTGCATATTGTTCATTTTCCTCTCCCCTAATACGTACTACTATTAGTAGTGGTAGTAGAAGTAGCAGTTGCAAGGCTTGCACTTTCTGTCCTTTCTCCTTTTGTTCTTCGATGATGGTTATAGTTATCACGACCGTCACCATTATTATAATAATAACTCGTTGAATCGATAGGGCAAAGTCTTGGTTCTCGACGACTCTTACGACCATGAGGTGAGGCAGAAGAGAGTCAGCTTCCATTTTTCATTTTGGAAATAGATGCAGAAAAGGAAGGGGGAGGGGGGGAGGGGGGAGGATCTCAATACTCTAGAAAGATTATAGTGTGTGTCGGTGAGCTATCTGATATAATTGTTGAGCGATGAAACACCATTGATCCGTGATTTTCCTATTCACCCGTTTTCGTTATTCACCCGTTTTCGTTGTTTATGTAACGATGGGTTGTTTTCTCTCCCCCCCCCCCCCCCCCCCCTCTCTCTCTCTCTCTCTCTCTCTCTGTGTGTGTGTGTGTGTGCGTGTATAGTTGTAGTAGTAGTAGTAGTAGTAGTAGTAGGATAATGTTATTTAATCATCGATATCTTTGAGTGCAGGTTTGGAACGAGTCTCAGGAGGATCGTGTGGTGCTGTTGCTGGACATCTGGCATCCACATCTCTCCCCCGAAGACCGAGAGCAGGTGCTAGTGTTAAGACGTGTGTGTGTGTGTGTGTGTGCCTCCAATTCTTACCATTCTGCGCATGGGAACATATATTAGAGAACATCCACAGATTGGCTTGCCACGCTGCGTGTGAAAACAGCACATAACCGATGTCGCATAGGGGAGGCAATAGTGCCGAATATTCCAACAAATGTATTATTAGTGCATGATTTTTTTCCCCCCATTTTCCTGACGCCCTTAATATGATACGAAGGTGCGTTCCCACTTTGATTTTGCAACGTCAAGTTGGAGGACGTCGCACTCTCCATGGGGCCGCACATAAACTGCTAGCTACATCTAGACATTGCATATAGCTTATCAGCGAATGGCATGCGTTTGGTCTAAATGGAATGATACCATCATCTCCTTTGCATAGGTCACACTACTACTTGACTAGTACGTAACTCTTATTTGCCGCGAAGCAACATCATATGAGTCTAGAACAAAGTTATTCCAAGATGTGGTGTACCTATACATTTGTGACTATGCTAGCAATAATGTGCATGATGATTGTGCACATTTGCTAATTCAATGCCCTGCTTGCGCGTGCACGTGCGCACGCACCACACGTGCATCACTACTCGATCGACATCGACCTAGCTAGCGATCCATTGAACTTGTGTACACACTAGCTAGCTAGCAGCGCACGATGACTACTACTACGTACGTACGACACGTGCGCATGCATCTATGGTGTGATCGATCGCATCTGCGCTAGCTAGCTAGCTAGCAGCTAGCGATCGATGACCTTGTTGCATGCTAGCATGCATCATTGTAGGCACACTAGCTCTAGAGCTGCACAAAAGCGCAATGCGCTTTTAGTGCGTTGTGGTTACCGCGAGAAAACTCACGCTAGCACGTACGATGCATCACATCTTGCCCAAATGTGCAACATCGACACAAAAAGTGAGCTGTCTCAAAAACTAGATGATGTTTTTCGACAATTTTTTGCTCAACGTGCAGCTGTCATTGCGCACTTCAATTTGGCTCAATTGAATTTGATCATTTGTGAAAATTCTCGGTGTGCGGCACGTGGGAACACACAAAATGTCGACACATTGACACTCCTGCTGGACTCGTTTGACCAGCTAGCCAGTGCTTTCAGCAGCTTTTCATCGTTTTTGGCTGTGCGTGCGCGCTTCTGAGCATTCGTGCCAATGGGAGAGTTGGCTTTTGCTTTTTCTTGAAAAAGTGAAAACTCTGATTCCCCAATTTTGCCCACTTTTCAAAACACAAAAACTGAGGTGTCTCCTCGAGATTTTGGATTTGGGCCCAACACCTTGTGCTGCATGTCAGGCTGGCTAGCTGGGTCTTGATCAACAGCTCAGAGGAACAGTTTCCTGCAACTCCTGCTTGCATGGCACGCAGCTTAGATGGCTGAATTTTGGGCAATGAAGCTGGAATTTCTCGAAAACTAGAACGAGATTGAACACAAAACTTGCATCACATCGATTCCGTGCACATGCGCGTTGCTCCTGGCCACATGTGCGCACATGTCATCATGGCCCCGCTCGTCACACAGCCCAATGTTACACGGTTTGGCTAGTTAGTAGGCAAGATGTGATTTTGTGAAAATGTGCGCGTTTGCCCAATGTGAATTGTGATGGCTTGCATTAGATGGCTGCACGTGCCTGCAAACAAACGAAATGCAACATGTGTGCATGCATGCTATGCGTGCGCAAGCCTGCAATCCATGCATGATGATCGAATGCAGGACCTTTGTGCATGACCGCATTTTACATTCTGCACCGCGCCCCGCTCATGACCAAAAAGCGACGGGTTCGCTGAAGGAGCGTCCAAATTGCGCGAGGGTTCGACTGGCGTAACATGGTTGCAGGCGTCCGACATAATCTTATTCTCATTTTTGATAGAATCAAATTGCAATTTTAAGAGGTAATAACATGGTGCATAAGACAATTCCAATGTCACTAGCTATCATCATAATTAAGAAACTGTCTTAACTGGGTTGTTCTTGCAGTCCGTAATCTTACCGATCATAACTAGAGAGTTAGATTCAAGGACAGCGACGCGTCCAAGTCCCTCGCAATCGGAAAGCTTTGACACGACAAAAGGCATTTGAGGCTCAAATGTAATCGAAGCAAGATCTCCCTTCTGAATGAACTTGGCTTCTTCTTCCTTGTACTTATCAAGTTCCTTCTTGGACTTCATTAGCTTCTGGTTAGCCTTTGTGACTTTCCAGTTGATCTTGGTAACTTTGCAAGGACACTTGGCAGTTCGGACGAGGACAAGAGGAGTGTATCCTACCTTGAGCTTTCCAGGATGCCCCTGAACCTTCACGTCAACAGTGAACCACTCGGTCTTACCAAGACCAGAGTCGTCCTCAAGGAGCGTCATAACCTCACCAGGTTTAGGGAAAACACCCTTTGGTAGACCCTTAATGCAGATACCGACGTTATCACCGGCAACAGCCTTAGCTTGGGATCTGTGGTGTGCTTCGATCGAGAACACCTTTGCCTTCAAACCAGAAGGAAAGAACTTGACTGGGGTACCAGTGACACCAGTTTTGGTCTTAATTTCCTTCTCAAGTTTTCCCTGTTCGATACGGCCAGTAATGACGGTACCAGCGGACATCTTAATAACTCCTGAAAGTGGGCAACGAAGAGGCTTTTCGAGGTCACGTGTAACAGGCTCAACGAACTGATCTAGAGCCTGGAAAAGAGTCTCTCCCTTGGTCTTGACGCCGGATGGAGTGGTTGCGGTCCATCCTTTCTTGTTGAACCATGGCATCTTGGTGGAAGGAACGATAAGGTTGTCTCCACACCAACCGGAAATAGGGATGACGGGAATGAGATTAGGTCCCTTCTTCTTACCAGCTTCCTTAAGTTCCTTTGTAAGCTTTCCGTTGATTTTCCAACCAGACTGCTTAAGCATGCTAAGCATGTTCTTCTTGATTTCCTTGTAACGTGCTTGGTCGTACTTCACAGATTTTTCGTCCATCTTGTTGACTCCCACGATGATTTGCTGAATTCCAAGAAGCTTAGTAAGCTCAGCGTGGTGGCGGGTTTGACCCTTATTTGCTGCATCACCACCTTCTCCCTTCTGGATAGCAGCCTCGAAACCTCCCTTCTTTGCAGGAACCATAAGAAGGGCTACATCAGCCTGGGAGGCACCGGAAATCATGTTCTTAATGAAGTCCTTGTGTCCAGGAGCGTCAATGACGGTGTAATGGAAGTTGGTAGTGTGGAATTCCTTGGTGGTACAAGAGATTGTGACACCACGCTCGCGCTCCTCCTTCTGCTTGTCCATGAAAAAAGCGAAGGCGAAGGATTCTTTCTTCATTTCCTTTGCCTTCGCAATCAAATCGGCTTTTGCACGTTCGTCCATAGTACCGAGCTCGAAAAGGAGGTGTCCGGTGGTGGTGGATTTTCCAGCATCGACGTGACCGACGATGACAACGCCAAGGTGAGGCTTATCAGCGACATCCTTTCGAAGGTTCTTTGGGTCTGCTGCCAAACGGTTCTCCATAGTTCAGATCTAACATAAACAAAAAGAAAATGGATCATTTACAACGCAGCTCAAGATGTAACGAATCTAAAGAAGCTTCAAACAAATCGTTAAATGAAACAGTTTTCAAAAGAAAAACAACCATTATATATTTGCGATGAAGTTGTGAAGTTGTCACATCACTAAGTAAAGAGAGACGTATGTGAATAGGTGGTGTGTAACAAGGGGTGGGGTTCTACTCGAGTTGGTTTTTGATAAGTATTATCGCGCAGCTACGAATGGATGCGAAGCCACGGTGATATTCTAATATACTTTTTATCCGAGAGTTAATATCGCGGCCGATAAATTATATGTAAGATTTATATTTGTCACATTTGGGTTGGTACAAGTGGATATGATGCCTAAATTTTATAATTTTTCACATCATAAAGGTTAAAGCGCATATCTGGGGCCAAAACTCACTTTCTTCATTCCATAATATCGTTCTTTACAAATATTTTTTTAAATAAAAAATTAATTGATCGGTTACATGAGTAGATGTACAAAAAAGAGATTCATTATCATTTAATGGACAATAAATTATCGGCATTGAATTAATTGGAAACATTTTGGGTGATTTCCAAGAAAATGTTAGGGTTGTGCAACGCCTCTTTCGACAACCGAAGCTTCGCGAATTGTGATGCGGCACCGGATCTCCTCGCTTCTTCTCCGATGTTTTGTCCCGATGTGACACCGGGATTGCTGTCACTGACCGTCATTTGGCAATGTTGTTTTCCCATTTCAAATGCAAAGTTCAACAACTCTCTCTTGGATGAGGTTGTGCCTGCCTTGCTCACGTCATTGGTGCATGGTTCGCACACAGCCTGTGCAACCTCCTTCACGGATAGTTCCACCTCCTTCAAAACCAGAGCTCTTGTTCACGGTGAACCTTCTGGTGACCTGGTCGCAGACAGCCGTTTTGACAGAGCTTTCGTTCAGGAATTTCTTGGCAAAAGTGGACGCACACGGCTGTGGGTGCGCAATTGTGGACACGCGGCAACATCACACAATTCTTTCGGTGCGATGCGATGTCAGCTAGACGTGCCCCGCCTCTCTAGCTCTGTTGACTCCAGTCCTGCTAGCCTGCTTGAAGTGCATTCAGTTTTGCCGGTGCTGCGCATGATGCGCTTTCACTGGCCAGCTGGTTCAGCTTGCAATGCGTGTTGCCAGTGCTCGTGCTGCAGCACCAGCACTGCAGAGCGCATGTCTTGCGTTGGCATGCCGAACTAGCGAACCAACGTGCACGAATCTTGAGTTACCTAGACCCTGACAGATCACGCGTGTGTCCGCTCCAGCATGAGCAGTGCTTGAGTGGGGTTGCGTGGTTCTTTCTGACCACCTTTCCTCACTGCTGGGACTGCGATCACACGTCACACCAGATTGGAGACACGTGCACACATTGACACGTGCACTTTTTCTCTCACTTCCAGACTTGCAGGCCACTTGCCAAGATCAGCATGCAGTTTGGCGGGAAAAAATGAAAGGCCAGAAGGGGTCGGCTGCTCGCCAAGATGCCAAGATCAGCATGCAGCAGTGGAGCGGGAAATGCATGAAAGTCGAGATGGACGTCGCGATGAAAAATTGTTGATGAATCCACGTGTGCGCTTGGCTGCATGCAAAAGCACGCGTCCAAGTCTGCACGCACATCGCACAGGGAGCCATGCCAGCATGTGAATGGCACTCGAAACTGGCATCAGTTCGAACAACGAGCATTCTGTGACTAGGTGATGCAGAAAGTCGAGACAGGGGGCGCTGTCTCGACTTCATTTTTCAGTGCGTCATCATGTCATCATCTCAATGTTGCGATGACGCAGCAGCCTGGCTAGCTAGCGCAGCAGCGAGTGTTGCGGGCCTGCGATGTGAGTTCAAATTCATTGTCTAGCCACATGTCAACATGCAGCAAGCATGCGCATGCAAGCAACACAACTCCAATCACAATGCACAGCATGGTGTTCTGCTGGAAGCCAATTCCTGACTTTTTTTGGATTTTTCCCCGTGCATCATGCATGCCATTGCTGTGTCTGTTGTGGGCTTCCCCTGACTTAGATGCACTTGCAAGATTGTCTCAAGTCATGTCTGTGTCAAAATCAATCCATTCGTTTTCGTTCACATCAACGACGTGTGCAAACCTGGAAACGTGGGTTCTCAATTGCAAGCACGTTGTTCGCACAACGACAGCAGCAGCCCACGCTGCACGCCACACGTCAGCTGGCACGTCGTGCTGTTTGCTTGTGTCCTGGTGGCCTGCCAACACACCATTTTTCAATCATGCTGGTTTCACCAGTCAGTCCTCGCTGTTTTCAGCAGCTGGCTCAGCTGGGCCCTGCGTTTCACAACTTGCAAGTGTCGTGCAACACTTTGGAAACGTTGTCGATCAGCAGATCATCACAGTTTCTTTCTGCACACTCTTTCAACACCACAACACGATGTCGATTGCAGACAACGCGATTCTGTGAACACGATGTCTGGACGTGTCTGGTGTGCATTGTGTCATTGTGGCACTGTCTAGCTGTGTCCATCACGGATGAGGCCCTCTAGCCCTGACGAAACAGATGCACAAAAAGTTTGTGTCATCATCCATGTTACATGCTGATCTTGGCAACTACAACTAGACACATGACACTCTCGATCATGTGCAATGCTAGATCTAGAGATGCATGATTCATCACAGTGTGCATGCATGATCTCGTCTCTAGTCTGTCGATAAGTGACGTTAGCGGCATTCACGCACATCGCTTGCACTGTGTGTGCGTGTTCGGCTTTCGGTGTGGTCTAGGGGTGGTTATTGCTTGTATAGCTCATGTCCACATGCTCGGCATGTCATAGTAAATAACAGTCTTTCTTTTAATGCATTTTTATTAGTCAGTATAAACATATGAACAGTAGTCGTATTTCCATTGGACAATAGCTTCGCTCATAAGTACGTTAAAAGCCCCACAAGCTTTGGATATAACAGTTGTTGGAGGTGGAGAAAATTTCTAGCGACAGACCGAATCATCAGAATATTATCGATCTCGTCAACTCGCCCAGAAGAAGAGTTGTGATGCATAGACACGGCGATCACTCTAATTTCGACATGGTGATGATGTGATAATCGTAGAAGACAAAATGGTGAACAAATCCACTTTCATCTTACATAATATTTATCGGTCCTTACAATCTCTTCAAAGACTCCACAGGGTTTGAGAACTCACGGTCCTTTGGTGTGGTAGCCTGTGCACGGAAGATGGATCCGACGGTGCTGAAGAGCAGCTTAATGTCATCAACAGGATTGCCTCCCTGCACAGTCTTGTATAAGTAGGAATCGAAGGTGACCTTCTGCACGTAGTCAGAATCACACATCTCAACGAATGCCTCGCGGGCAGCATTCGAGCTGTAGAATACCTTCTGGAGGAGGTCGAGTACAACATAGGTGGCTTGGTACTTTTTGTCATAGTCTGCAATATATGTATCCTCGATCTCCTGCTGAGTTGGAAGACGAGTGCCACCCTGCATGAGTTGCACAATGGCCTGGGCAGCCATGCGTCCACTCTTTGCTGCGAAGTAGATACCCTCGCCAGAGCATTTAGTCACGTATCCGGCAGCATCACCTACGAGGGCAGCACGGCCTTGGACGCGGCGAGGACGAGGATGTTCAGGGATAGGATGTGCCTCCACCTTAATGATCTTTCCACCCTCAAGCCTATCCTTTGCACGCTCGCGAATAGCCTTCTGGTATTTTGGAATGTCGGGTCTGTTCACGACAGTTCCAGTACCAACACCAACGTGATCGTATTTAGGGAATACCCAAGCGTAAAAGTCAGGAGAGACATCATCACCCACATACATCTCAGCTAGGTCCTTGTAGTATTCCATCTTCTCTTCATCAATCGCAATTCGCTCCTGGAATGCAATAGCATAGTTATACTCCCCAGCATCAATAGCTTTCGCGACTCGGGAGTTAGCACCATCAGCACCAACTAGTACGTCGAATTCCATAGTTTTTGGAGTTCCAGCACCACCTGCGGTCTTATCACCGTAATCTTGGTAGTGAATCACGTAGGGATCAGAGTCACCTCTTGGTACGTCAATCTTGGTCACGAGGCCGTTGATGGGGACAGCGCCAAGGTCGACGGAACGGTTGCGCATGAACCCATCTAGTACCTCACGCCGACACATACCGATGTACTCATTAGGCTTAAGAGTGCGCCCGACGTCAACCACACGGTTGGAAGGGGATATCATCTTCATCTTGCGCACCTTACGGTCGATGACGCTCTCTGGAAGGTCGAATTCGTCAACCATGCAAAGCGGAATAGCGCCACCACAAGGCTTCACATTGTCCATCTTACGCTCAAAAATGAAGGTATCAATTCCCTTTTCCTTTGCGAAGATTTCTGCTGCAGCTGAACCGGAGGGGCCACCACCAATCACAGCAACGCGATACTTAGATCCATCAGCTTTAGCATGTCCCTTCAAATTGCGCTCACCAGCAACCCAGTTGCAGTGAAACTTGGTTCCCTTTGGCATTTTCTTCAAGTTGTGGTTATTTATAGCTCCCATGGCACCCATTGAGCTGGAGCTAATTCCACTAGCCCCCCTTGGAATGGAGGAAGTCGAAGGGCCAGCGCGATACATGCTCCTGGAAGCCGATGATGGTACGATTGCCGTTCCAAGAGGGTTTGCAGCGAAACTAACTAAGCATACAATGCCGACGAGAACAACGCCCACCATAAGCATGCGCGACTTCCGTGCAGGGGCACGAGGGATTGCAGAGGTCTCGATGGAGGAATACATCGTGACTGTGGGGGGTTGTTCTGGTTTGGATTGTAGAAGTGCGGGCTGAATTTCAACTCAGAGCATATCCACATGGGCATGTACAAACCAAGAGCGCAATCAATATTTATACTACGACATCTTGAGTGTCCCAATATTACTTCCAAATGTAGCTCATTTTTAATTTGCGATGCACAAACTATCGGGCAACGCGCTTGAAATGTCCTGAGTCAGTTGACGAGAACCCTACCCGATGTCTTAAGATCTAGTATGATAGAATTCGACTTTATCATGAAGTCGTACACTAATTTTATGGTCTCTTTTTGTCATAAATCATCCAAAAAATCACTTCGACCTGAAAATTGGCCTTCCTATAAACACTTTCCGTAGCACAAAACTAGAATTCTTCATATGACAACCGGAAATATCCAAAATTAATGGGCGTAAACAATGTCCTGTACTGACAATCCTAAAATGTATTTGGCGAGAGATGTATCTGAATTTCAAAATGGAATATCTGGCCATATGTTTTAGGCCGAGAAAAGGTCATCTTTGAAAACATAAAACTTGGACAAAGGGAACTAATTTTTGTGCAAACGGAAGGGTTCCACTCATTATAGAAGAGAATCGGAGGCTATCGGATGCTGACAACGGCGAATGGGAGCCTTACATTTTCACACGCTTAAGTGCCGATAAAATAAGTTTTTATTACGCGACTTCACGTCGGGACTTTTCTGCCGGAGACTTCCATACATTTTTGAAAATTCGAAAGCACTATATCCACTCTTCTTTTCGAGATTGCATCGTGGATGTTATAAGATGAATTCAAGAAATAAGTAACTACTCCACGATTTGTCCATTTCGAATATGCAAATAGCTTTATATGGATGTCGTAGAAATAAAACCTCACAGATTTCATACTTTCTGTTTGTAAGCTTTAAGGCTCAAAATGATGGTTCCCTTCCTCGCTCTACTCCTTACGAAGCAAGTCGCTAGCTTCAGGTGAAATACATGAATATGCGATGCAAGATTGGATAACGCGAGAGGCTGCAGTTGTTAACAATGATGAGATTGACCCTTCATATCACGCGTTATGTCGCGCGGAATACCTCATGAGGTGCCCTCGTTGCACGCGAAGAATCTTTGGATTCACACCATTTATTTCTCAACCTGAGTATATAGATATCCGTCAACGATTGTTTCATCTGTTTGGACAATGAAATTTCTGGCTTTTCACATTTATGCACTGTTTGGCTTTGAATTATTCTATGCATCACCAAGTTTCTTGTCAATCGGCGATTGGGGGGACAAAGGAGCCAAGAAACTGAGCCAGCATATGGGATCATACTCCCCCGAGGTATACACAAAACAACATTTCTTCATAATTAATTTCATCAAACCACCAAACTAATTCTTTGATGCCTGCATATCTATTGTCTTAATTCTGCCGGAGCATATATATATAACCCCCTACCAATTTTTATTTTTTGGGTGCGCAAGTAAAGAATTTATTCCTGATCTAGTTTTAACTTCCTTGCTATAGTTTGTCCTGGCGATCGGAGACAACTTCTGTAAGACCATAGATTTAATATTATAGGGTGGAGTGAGCCGAACGAATGAACGTGGCCGTTTCATTAGCAGAACCGATTTGAAAAGTAGAGAACACCGAATCGTATTCATATTTGTCATCAATCTGCTATCAGACGATAAAGGCGTATCAGGAGTAGATGACCCACAGTTCAAGGTTGTTGTTGTCCTCATAAGTAATAGTCGTCTTTGTCGTAGTTGCCTATCCGAGTTAGGTAGTAGCTGTTGAGATAGCAGCCGGTGGTGGTGTTGGTCTCAGGTCTCAGCAGCAGGCGAATCTGCTTCTATTCTTTTTTAGCGCCAAAAATACTGATTTGAAATTCTTCGTATAAATATTGCACTCTTGAACCAGGAGAAGTTTGAGGATACATTCGCGGAGGATGCGTTGCAGGTGCCGTGGTACGTCTGCGCAGGGGTGAGCCTTCCTTTCCAACCGCTTCGAGAAATAATCTGCACAACCGCATCATCTATCAGTATCATCACCCTAGCTCACCATTCTCGTGTCACCATGCCGTGATAAAACAGAACCACGATTACTATGGCGGAAACACCGGCATCCAGGCCGAGATGGACTACACTCAAAAATCTGATCGTTGGTACTACCCGTCGCTTTATTACTCGAAGGACGTCACGGCCGCCGACGGAACGTCTATCACTCTTCTCAGTATCGATACATGGAGGTGGTCGTAATTTCAAAATATCTGCTGTTGCTGCTGCTGCTGCTGTTATTGCTGTTTTAAGAAGAAATACAGTTGCATGCACTTGGGAGATGGTAGGCAATAAGGCAAAATCGACTTGTAGATGGGAAATATTCATTTCATCGGTTTACAGTCCTCATGAAGTTGGGGCGCTTTGGTTATTGACAAGTTTCTGCGCTTAACCCGCACGCACATTGTGCCAAGCATCGCATTGGCGATTTTTCAGCCATATTTATGTACTCAACTCGTAAGAGAAACTAATCAGAAAACAAGAGCAGAAACTCAAATAATGGCTGCCTCACTCCTCCTCAGATTAAACGGTGGCGATACTTTCGTGAAATTCGACCCTGCAACCAACCGATCTGCTCTTCGCAATCTGACTGACGTTCTCATAAAGCATGAAGCCGGTGTTATCACCAATGGCACTGTACATCAACTCCTGAAGCACTTCCCTGAGGTAAGTGGGTGGTCAATTCCATTGCTGCTGCTCCTACAGCTGCTGCTGCTGCTGCTTTGCGATATTCTTTGAGTAGAGCTATTTATATTCCTTTCGTTTTTAATCCCCGACATAATGATGACGATGATGATGATGATGATGTTGCCTAAGGAGGACCCATCAGACCGCGTCGAAGTCTCTTCGGACTCAGATCAGCTGCAATTTATCGAGAAAGCACTTTCAAAAAGGTGCTGTGTGCGAGATGATGATGATGATGATGATGATGATGATGATGATGGCCAAGCTCATAAGAACAGTGCTGCTTGGATATTGATGCATGCAAATCGCGGAGCCCTTCGTGCATCTGCGTTTGCGGCACTATCTAAACGGGCAGCATTTTACCGAGTCTTCGTTTCTTCCACCATTTATCAACCGACCAGCGAATTCTCTATTTTGATGCAATCGTCTTTTCGCCAACTAGGCATGCCATGCCCCCGCTCTTCTCATTCACTACATATGCATCCATACAGCACTGCAGACTGGAAAATTGTGATGGGGCACTTTCCAGTACATTCTGCTTCGCGATTCGAACATGGTGCGTTCACACTCTCTGGGCATTTCATGTCTGTCTGTGTGTGTGTGTGTGTGTGTGAGAGAGAGAGAGAGAGAGAGAGAGAGAGAGAGAGAGATAGAGAAAGCTATTTGGAGTACGTTTAATAATGGCTGTCGATATCATCATCACCAGGTGACACGCCCTCTTTGGTCAAGTCCCTTGAGCCCTTGCTTGAGAAATACAATGTCGATATGGTACTACGAAACCCATTCTGTACACACACACACTTACACACCAAGATCTGCAGACTCTTTTGCTTATGTTAAATTCTTGTAAGCTGCGTTGAAAGAGAAGCTCCGTCTCACAACGCAGAGCAGAGTGGACAGCAACATCTTATGAATCCATCATCCACTATTATCCGTAATACTCACCATAATCTTAGTATTTCAACGGCCACGACCATATCCTGCAACACATCGTGAAGAATGGCGTTTCTTACTTTGGAAGTGGAGCTGGTGAGCTGATTTGTTTATAGACGTTTATTCTGGCAAACATGTGATTGTAATGCGCATGCACGTCGATTTCAGTCATGTTTACTTCTAAGTGGGAAAAAAATACTGGGGGGTGAGGGGGCGCTAACAATCTGATCTTCCGTTGTGTCGTCTGTCTGTATTCACACAGGGGCTCGCGAACACAACGGTGTCAACAAAGGATACAAGGGATTGAAGGGATATATGGAAGGAAAGTACGGTTTCATGGCTCATAAAGGGAACAAGACCTCCCTGAAAACGACTTTTGTGAACGAAGATGGGAGCAAAACCTATACGTACACCATCAATAAGGAATAAGGATCGCCTGCACCTTCGCCATCATCTACTGCCGCTGAAGTGACGTACGTGATGCGGCTTCTGATGGAAATAGGTGGGTTTTCTTTTTCGACGAGGCTTCCGATAACTCCTCGCTGCATTTTGCTCATGTTCAAGTTCAATCTGCACATTGATGAGACGCTGATCAAGGAAGAAGAACGTTGCAAACACATACATGCGAACCGAGACGTTGCATCTCTGTGCGGTTCGATGCATGGCGTAGCGCCGGCTGCAATGCATCACTCACTGTAGATCATGCACAATCTAGCAATGCTAGCTATGGCTGTCTGTGCTAGCTAGCTAGCATGGTCATATGTAGTTGTGCACATGCTAGCTAGCTAGCAGAAAAGATGGACTGTGCACAAACATGTGCGCTATGATGCTATGCTGGCAAATTTTGTTGCAACGTACCGCCATTGCAACAACGTTTTTGAAAGTCACGCTTTCAAATGCATACACCATGCTAGCATGCATCTGCAATCGATCACGTTGGAAACTTGCAATGTGTCATCATTTTTTGTTCCAACCACATTGTTGGCATCGACATTTTCACCTGCAATGCTAGCTAGCTACGCTACTACGCTGCCTAGCTAGTGCTAAAGTGCAAGAGTGCTTTCATCCTGACGAGTAGCAAGCTGTCCTAGTGTCCACTAGTTTAGCTAGTTAGCTCTAGAGCCGCACAGGCAGCGGTGTGCTTGCGCTAGCAACTACTTAGAGCTGTCTAGCTGTCGTTATCTAGCTAGCTGTGCTAGTGTGGCAAGCCGGCTACGCTTGCCTGCTGCTCGTGCGTATCGCGTGTCATCATGCAATAGCATGCTAGCATGCGTACCGCGACATACACACGACTCTACATTATGCGTTGCATGCATCACGCGTCGTGAAAACGTCAAAAATGAACGTAGCTAGCGTAGCAATTTTTTGCCATCTCTAGCATCTCGTGATCAGGCGGCGCTGCACTGTATACCGCAATGTAGCAGCACAGTAGCTGAATGCAAGCTCATATATTCATCCATGCATAATAACATTGGTCAGGTGGTTATTTTTCAGGCCTCTGATCATTAACTAAGCAGACACATTGCAATATAGCATGTCCTATGTGTGGGCTGTAGAACAAACGTGCATAGCGTATCACTCCTTACTTTATTCAAAAGTGAATTATTTCTGCTGCCAGTTCCATTTTATTCTAACATCCCCATTCCCCTTCACATCGTAGTTGTTGCAAATAATCAAGGTGAGGCCCTCGAAAACGTACCTAAATGGAGTGAATTCACAGCAATCCTATGTCCCTCTCAACATATAGCACAGAATACACGAAGAAAAACGCCAACGTCGTCATGTCTGACACTTGGCCGTTGAGAACGGGGAAACTCACCTCCTTTGAATGATCTACCTCACTACTACACTACCACCATCATACTGCTGCTATTACTACTACATGTTTCTGCTAAGTCTACTACTACCCGACCTGTCTTTCATAGGGATGCACAAGAGACGACGGCAGCAGTCCTTCATCTGTACATCACTCGCCCTAGAGCTTCGAACCACAAGCACCGGGGGGGGGGGGGGGGAGCAGAATCAATTACACGAATTTTCACGGCTAATGTTTCTCTAAATTTCGAGGGTCGATGGCCTTCTATCCAATGACCTCGCATGAAAATAGCGTTAGAGAGGAAAAGGCTATCATCGATGGCGTCTCTCAGACAAACAACCTCACGATGATTTGGCACCGCAATAAGTAGTGCGATGGGTGTAGAGGGGACATTGTGATGTATAACACAACATGATAGCACAACTACTTTTACCATATCGCTCCCTGCCTGCCCCCCCCACCCGCCTAGTGTCACTAGTCAACAACCACCATGCTGATAGCATTACCTCTTCCGTAGGCCCTGTAGCTTAAGGCTCCTCTTCGTGTCGAGAAGCAGCTCATCGCTGTCTTTCTGCTCCTAAGATGGAGAGGGGAAGTAATGTTTTACTTGTTGTTGTTGTTGTTGTTGTTGTTGTTGCTCATGTGTTGAGAAGCAGCCACTCCAGCTTTTGGCGGCTAGTGCTATTTGTAAACGCTGACGACGTCAGGTATTTCATGAGAGAAGTAGTCCTTGTTGCGACTTCACCGTGTGTTCTCCTTCCACCATGCCACCATCACACCACCACCGTTATGAAGTTGATCTAGACCTTTAGATAAGCTGCGTGGATGTACTGTGCTTGTTCCCCTCTCGACTGGAGGACATGAAGCAGCTTTGCCGGGGTGCACTCAACAGGTATTGACAACACGCCCTATATGCACGGCGACAAACACACACACACACACACACACACACACACACATACACAAACGTGTTAGAATAACAACACGCACGCACACACACACACACACACATCAGATTTAGATACCAGGTCTTTGTGGATCGGGTTCCGTGGCCTTATTCGTCCTGGGTGAACCCTGAAAGATTATATGTGTGCGTGTGCAGGCGTGGGTGTGTCCTCGTGCATGCGTGCAGGTGAGATCGCTAATAGTCGAAATCATACACTCGATAGGGACAGGGAGCAGAGGCAACCCTCTGCGGGCCAAACATGGTACTCATCGATGGTCAAAGAACTGCCATCATCATTATTAGATTGTTTTCGAAAGCGAATGTTCCGAGGCACCCAATAGCCACTTCACAAACAAATGGCAAACTGCCAATTATGTTACGGACAAATGCTCAGAAAGCGCGATGGAGCTGTTCTCCGCTATTCCCACTCCATTTACTTACCTTATTGGTACTGAGGCTCTTTCCGGAAAGTCCTCGAAGAATTTCTTTAGGGCATCCGGTGATTCCTCCAAACGATTCAAGAACGTAATATATGATCTGGTGTATGCGTCAAAGCGCGTGTGCACGTGTGCAAGAAAGGGAGAGAGAGAGAGAGAGAGAGAGAGAGAGAGAGAGAGGTGGGGGGTTGGGTGGGAGGTGGGGAGAGAGTTGAAATAGCAGGTAGGAGTCACAATGCGTGTGAGCAGGAGAGGAACAGGTTCCAAATAACCAATGATCATGATTACGTGTCAGAATGCAAATCTGGGTCACAAAATAGATGTCGCATGCCTAGAGCCTCGCCAACTTTCCTGTAATTTCGTGGAGAAGAAATATAGATAAAAAGGAGGGGAGGGGGGCGGGAGGGGTTGAGAGAGCGCTGGGTGATAAAGTGTGAAGACGATGCAAAATCAAGAGAACTAGTCGTCGCCTGCTCTACCGATTGCTGCATCTACTAAATCATGCAATGAAGGCGTTACGTTGCAATTGCTATTTATAAGCTCAACGCATACTTCGTCATTTCTCTCTCTTGTTTTCCCTCCCTCCCTCTCTCTCTCTCTCTCTCTCTCTCTCCCTCCCTTTCTCGATCTCTTACCGTTGCCGTTGTTCCGTGATTTGAGCTGCTTTAGCCTTTGTCCTTGCTTCTCGGCTTAGGTCTTTCTCTATGATCTGCTGGAGCCAGTCCTCAGCTTTCAAGTGCACGGGAAGAATTATCCTGCCCAGCCCATCTACGCGGCACATGTCGTCGCTGCTACTGAAGACGAAGACTCTCCCTGCGAGCTTTTCCCGAAGTATCAGATGCCACTTCTCCTCCTCGCCTAATTCTATTCTAAACCCTTCTTCCTTTTCGCTTTCGGTATGATATGAGGTGTCCTCTTCAGACGTTTTCGAATTTGTTGTTTCTGTTGTTGTAGATGATGGTGGTGGGGAGGAGGAGGAAGAGGAGGAGGAAGAAGAGTCTCTTTCCTTCCACTCCTTTGCCCCTGCCTCCGTCCCCCCCCCTGTTGCAGCCTTCCCTGCCTTGAAGTGTCCTCCTCCTCCATCATCGTCGAAGAAGCTTTCTGGAGCCTTTATGCCAAGCAGTCGTCGCAGTTCTGTGAGGCAGCTGTACTGAAATTCCTTGCAATTAGCAAACACGCCAAAGTCAGCAGTCGTTCTGCAAACCCGCGCATTGACGGTAGGAGGGAAATGTTGTCCAACAATGGCTCGGTGTGTGCACGTACATGATGCTCCGTCGTCACGTCTCCTGCGAAATTATCGAAAATTGACCGAAAGCGCTGCGATCTGAGGGTTATGTCCAGCAGCTGCAGCCGTTGTGCCAGAACCCTGATGAAAAACCGATTCGACATCAACAACGATGATGGCGCTCGTAGTAGCGGTAGTAGTGCTTGTGTGTAGGGCGCGAAATCGAGGGTTCAACTATGGATTATAGTTGGTCGGGCATTTGAAGGATTTCTCGTCCCAGGTATTAACAGAATCTACCTCGCACGTTCCATTCTAAGAACCGCCAATCTGTGATTTCGTTCGAGATACCTACACGAAGCATTCGCAAAGATAGCCATTCGAATACAAAAGTGTGCGGTCTAAATTGCGCGTCGTAAGATCTGCTGAAGAAGATGGAAAGAAGCTCACAGAGATATAACCCTATGAAACTATCACTTGAAAAGAGTGCCGCATCGAAACAGGACACGATAACACAACATTTTTGCAGATTCTCACCCTTGTAGCGTCCCCTCCTCGAATTCATAGTCCCTACTCCGTGAAAATGCTGTTGAGTCGTCCGAACTCGATGCCTGAGCAAACGTGTCTCCCCACACGAAATCGGGATCTAAACCTTTGAAAAAAATAGTGTGTTGAGCTTCGACTCACTGGCACTTACAACACCACTTAGCATTCACACCGCTCTGTAGGAATAAGCTCGAAAGTGATCTGTGCAACGATCGCATGTAGCGAGGGTTTCGTGGAGCTCCATAGTCGCCTTGAATTGTAACTCCAATCTTGCTCAGCTCGTTTTCCTTCTCCTCCTTTAGTAAACATATTATTGTTACTTGTTACAGAAACGCGAAAAGCCTACCCCCCCCCCCCCCCCACCTTCTTTTGCTCCCATCTTACATGCTCGCCTCGAATAAAAAACTGCAAGCTGCAGGATTTTATTGTCAGGTCGTCCGATGCGAGAGAGTCGGTTAACCCGGTGAGAAGACTGAGGCTCTTTTGACATGTTATTTATAAAGCACTTGAATGAGAACAAAATCTATCGTAGCCTTTGTTGAGAAACTACGTCGCATTACCTCTGTATTCTTCTTTCGTGCTTCTTCGTGACTATCGAACAAATCAGGATGTACCTGAAAACCAAATTTGTAACTCAGATTCACGTGCTGCTCAGTTGGCCTATCTATGCACAACGACGACCATACAAATATGCAATTCGTTGGATCCTAACCCGCATGTAGAACTTTCTCAGTGTGGACTTGAGGTCGGGAATATCCACTGGTTGCTGTTCAACGGTCTTAGCTTCCTCTGCGCCCCGACTGCTGGTTGCCATCTTCGCTACTCTTTCCCCGGAGATTCGGCAGCCATTCAGCCTCCATAACCGCACAGGCTCTCTGGAAGAAAATAATATCCCTCTCCGCAATGAGTTCTTGATGAAGACTCTCATTTTTCGCCGAACAACAGGGAAAGAATGCCTGTGCCTCGTTGTCCCCCCCCCTACTTTTGGTGCCGTGCCACGTGTCTCTTTGAACTGTAATTCAGTCTGAGTTTTTAACCGCAAATATCTTATAAGTCACGGCACACAAAATTCATATGGCACTCACAGTCGGAAGAAAAAACAAATAGAGTATGGTCATGGTGTGGTCATTACAGGCGTAAATTTTCTATATTAAATTCTGAAATTTTGCCCCCGTCCCCCATTGGAATACATATTTTTATGGGATATTTATAGATATATCCCGTATATTTGTGAGCCTAATTGTGGAAATATCTCGCAACAAAAAGAATAAGAACCACTTGTCTCCCGGAACTCTGGCGTCCAGAAAATGTCTTGTATTTTCAAATATGCGACAACCTAAATTGATTACCGTTAAGATAATTTAGGGCGTTGGTTTTCTCTGCGCCGAGTAACTGAAGGATAATCCCCAACCCTGCCAGGTGCCTCAAGAGTTGGAAGTCCTATCATCCATATAGTCTACGCTTTTGAATGCAATAACCTTTTGGACCTTGTTGGAATTTCTGCTGAGTCAACACCATGTCCGAAGATTTCGTCTGGGCCAAGGGCAAAGTTGCGGAGGAAGTGTATCAGATTGTTAGTGATGAACTTAAAGACAAGCGGTTTGAAGAGAGGAAGACACCAAAATGGATTAATTCGATACTTGAAAAAACTATGGCTAAGCTTGATACTCTAGGAGCTGATAAGGCGTTTAAATTCAGCGCGACGTGCACAATAATACAAAGGACAGGGCATGGGATACATACAGCATCAGCCTCCTACTGGGATAAAAATAATGACGAGACGATATCGATTCAATACCCCAAAAAAATCCGAGCTCCTGGAAGTATAGCTGCATTTGTCACCATTTTTGCATACTCGATGCATGTAGACCAGGAAGAAGAGCTTTAGTTATCTATTCTCGTACTGGAAGATGAAAAATATGATGAAACCAGCTAACTATTTCTATTGTTTCTCGCACCTTATAGAGTAAAAAGAACAATTATTCAATAGTTTTTACTTGTGACAGCTATTAAAATAGAGTCAAGGAAGCGTCTTTCACAGCAAGCTATTTCAATTGCTTGTAACCTCACAAAGAGTTCGGTGTTTAGTATCTAGTACTTCTCTTGCGATAAAATTCACGACTAGTTGTTCATCTCTACTAGATAGCATGATGAAATGTAGGAAATAATAATCAATGTAGATATTGTTCTAGATTCAATGTGAAATCCAAAAAGCTGTGATCTTTAAATTCTCAGATGAGTTTTGTTTCATGTATACGATACCGGTCGTCTATTTGAACAACGTGCCACAATGTTCGTGAGTACATTCTAAGTTCAACGAACGATGCTGCAATTGTCATGCTGCTGCGATGCATGATGGGGCATTTGTACGCCAATCGGATCTTATGTGTTGTTTCTGATGATGCGTATATGTGCTACGACACGCTGCTAGGCTGGTCTAGCAGTGGTGCACAATGATCGACGTCACTTGTGTACATGCAACAGAATTGTCATCCCTGCGCTGTGTAGAATGATTGTATTTGGTCGTAGCCGGGAAGTAAGTAAGCGTGTTTGTGTCTATGTGCGTTTGTTTTTGTGTGTGTGTATCGCCTATGTACATACGCTACGATGTTGAAGCATGTGCTAGCACGTAATTACGTACACACGGTACACGCAAGTTGCCTAATAATAATTGTGAGATCTAGCACGTCATACGTACGGCGTACCAGCAGGTTTTGTGAGCCATATATTTATGAGTCTCGATTCAATGTCAAGAGACTTATGAAACAACAACGCTATATGTGTGTACGACGCGTAACACGTATTGTTGTTGCCTGCGATACGGTGCACGAGCGTCTTTCTTATCGGGGCAGGGCTATTCCTCTCTGGACACAAACAAACTTACGACACGTTACTGCCACTGTTACGGTTACTGTTAAACGACTGAACAACAGTTTGCCTTTAGACATCGTGAGGAGTCGCTAACATCTCTTGCAATCATGACAGCGACATCATCGTTGTTGCTGCGACCATATCCATCTTCCCCAGTTTGGCAACGAGTAACCCCATCATTGACCTCAGATTCTGCCAAGGTATACCTTACAGGTTTTTAGGGAAAATGAGACTCATTGCACCATTATCATTATTATTATTATTATTATTATTATTATCATTACTCATAATATTAATAAGCAGAACTCATAATATTAATAAGCAGAATGATAGTAATAATAGATATAATACTCAACGTATTTCTGTATTACATTTGATGGAGAATTGTAATTATTTGTGTGCGCGCGTGGGAGAGTTCTCTTATGTATGTTGTGCTATGCTTTTATGCATGGATGAAGAATTGAGAGGGTGCATGTGTTTCTTCTAGTGCAGTTTGTATGAGAAATACAGATTTCGTAGCAGTATCATCATGTTTCAAAATAAATACAACGATTTGTGCTTATCACGTGATGATGCCGCACTTTGTGAAGCGTCTTTTCGACCGATTTTTGAGGCTGCGTTTTAGTTTTTGTTCTTCTGTGAGATTACAGAAGGGCCTTCCTCTGGGCGTTCGAGGACGGTCAGAACTTTTCATAGGAAACAGCGCTTCGTTTAACAGCGTGGTATGCAGCATCCACAATTGGCTTAAATCGCGCTCAAGCACTTTTTGTACCTGATCACAGGTGCTAACAATAACTCTAGTGCCTTTAATTTTTCACATTGTTGCCTCTTCTTACGTCCGATACGTTTAGGTGGCTATGAGGCAGTAGGCGCTTCAAGAGAAAGAAGCATCATAGCTAACACGTTATGGACCTACGTCGGCGATATCACAACCTGCCCGCACCTCACAATTCAATTCTTAAAAAAGAACAAGTGAATTTGTCTCCCCCTCCCTCCTTTTCTATCTCCTGTGGCCCCTCTGCGGCACACCTCAATGCAGTAGCAGGACAGCTCTTTTTATCATAGCGAGAGAAATGCAATGCAGTTGCTGGTTGTGCAGCTCACCTTCTAGAAGTCGACGTAGCGCTGGGAAAGGGAGCGCATAGCTGAACGCTTGGTCGCCTCGCAAGCCCTGCCATTCCTTGCCGCCTTTTGAAACCACTGAAGGGCCTGGGAGCAGTCTTTCGACACCACAAATCCAGCCTCGTAGCATCTTGCAAGCAAGTATTCTGCTCGAGGTTGGCCCAGCACCGCAGCCTCTGTGTAGAGCTGAACGGCTGCCTTTTCATCCCGCCGCACCCCTCCAATGCCATGCGCAGAAGCTAGCCCAAGAGCGCACTTGGCGTATGCTATGCTACTGCGAGGGATTGACGTTGCACTTGCCATGATGCGGTAACGATGTACCTGTTGGTCATATCGTGGCGATGGGGATGATGTTCGTCATGTGTAACGGTAATGGGAATGGTTTCTGGTGACGAAACGTGGGAAAACCTCATTGCAAGAGTAGTAGTAACTGCATCAGGAGGAGCTAGGTGGTGTTGGGAATACGAACATGTGCATCCGTTTTTTGTTTTGCGTGTGTGTTTTATTAATTTTTTTCTCGCGCTTCGTCTTATTCAATCAGGATTAGGGCACTGATATTGATTTGGTGCTTGCTACTTCATCACTATCATTAGCTTTAACGCCAAAGCAAGAAGGCAAGGCCAGTAGGATCATAGCACAGGGGGAACGGGGCGAGAGAGAGAGAGAGAAAGAGAGAGAGAGAGAGAGAGAGAGAGAGAGAGAGAGAGAACTGGCATCGAACAGCTTTCTTTTTTTTTTGGTACTACCACCCCTGCCACTACAACAACAACTACTACTACCACTACCACTGTTACTACTACGACTACTGTTACTACTACTACTACTACGACTACTACTACCGTTTTCTCCTGTATTCGTCGATTGTGAGACTCACAATCACATCTTCGATGTCCACTACTAAGGCTGCTACTGGCCCTGCAGAAGCACTCAAGATATGGCAGCGGTGTCGTGTTGTTGCTCCCAAGAGGGCTCACACGACCGTATAGGGTTGACGCCCAAAAGCAGTCTTTCCTGCTGCAGTCTCTGCATCATTTCCACCACCAACAATACCGTTTATCATTCGCATCAGCATTTTCATAGTCACCATAGTGTGATGTGCGCAATGCAGGTTTTGCAAATCAATGACCATCGGCCATTACTCATACAGAGGAATAGCTGCGTGGTAATGTTCGATTTTTTTTCCAAAAGTATGTTTGATGAGGTAGATCGACAATAGAGTGATGATGTGGAGGGACAACCCGCTCGAGCCGACAGGACAGACGTAAAATTCAGCGTGTTTCCCCGATGACTCCATCGATAAGATCTGGACCTCACACCATGAGTTTCTCCCCACCCTCACCTCAACTAGATCCCATACCTAACACATAACAAAATCGAAGAAAAATATGATAAGAAATACAGTGGTAATCAGTACTGCGTTCCATTAAATGCTATCAAAAGAGGGGGAGGGAGGAGGAGGAAGAGAGCGAAGGACGGGGAAAAGAAGAAGAAGAAGAAAAAGAAGAAGAAGAAGACTCCGGCCACTGCAGCTGCCTGACAGAAATATATCGACAGCATCTACCACCTTCATATCCTTCATCCAGACTTGGTTTGACCAAGGCAATCCTTTACTACGTCGTGCTTTCACGTGCTCCACCATTAACTATTGCATTGCAGAGCAGGATGAATGAGAGGAAAAGGGGGGGGATTGGCGGAGGGAGAGCCACGGTGACAGATGGAGGAGGAGAATTGTGACCGAGGAAAGTTTTTCCAAATTAGTGTACGACTCGATTTAAATACATTTATGATTGTGACAAAGCCACGCTCTGCTTTCCTTTATGCGTCTACCTGGACTAGAGGGTGATGCTGGTAATTTCACCACTATGTGATGATATTAATAAAGCGCTATAGTAATAGTAGCAGCAGAAGTCATGCGAAATCAACTACTACTACTACTACTACTACTACTACTACTATTACTACGACTGCTGTTAGTGGCCACTACCTACTAGCACGCTGCTACATCTAAAAAGAAGTACCGAGAGCTGGTGGCTGTCAGCACTGTCCTTTGTGAGCTCCGCCAGCGTCTTCGACATATCCTGCAAATGGTGAAGCACAAAATGCAAAGGAGGAAGAGGAGGAAGGGGAGGTTTGCGAGGAGTGGCCATCAGCTGGAGTGCTTCCTTGCTCTTGGTAAGAAAATCACATCCGAGGGAGGGGGGGAGGAAGGGCTTGATTAGCTTCCTTTGGAGCTATCATTATCATCATCATCGTAGTGCATCATCAACATCTTTCATTTTCTATTGCTAGATTTTCTCTGTAGCACTATGGATTGTGTGGTTGTTCCTAACAATTAATGTAACCGTAAGTCTGAACGGAGTCCAATCCTCTGGAATCTGCTGCGGCTGCAACCGATGATGATGACAACGATGATTATTACTATTTAATGAAAACACTCCTTGTTCTTTCTGTTGGAACAGCATCAGGATTAGTTGTCACTACTACCAATATTCCGTTGTTTTCCGCTACGATGACGCCGTAGGTGGGTGTTCTGGTACCAACATTTACCAAGGAAAGGGCTCCAAGAGTAACTTCCAAGGGCTCGTTCGCTCTCCAAACTGGCATTCCTCGATGTATTTGAAGTTGGTGTGTTTGCCTGACGACCATCATGAGTTATATGATATCCGTTGTGGAATGATTAACTTTCGTTGTTGCTAAGATGTTTTGATGAGGGTGTTGGCGGTCATTATAACTATGATGGAGTTGGTTGTCACGAATCTCTCCCCCCCTCCCCCCCCCCCCCACTATCTCTCTCGCTTTCTCCCCCCCTCTCTCTCGCCCTTTCTCTCTACCTCACTTAAACACACACACCTACGTCTTCCACTTTCTCTCTTTGTCCTATTTTCCCGGTACAAGAGCACCTCATCCTCCGACCCGAACATGTCACTAACATCTCGAAGATGTAGATATCTATGTCGTGCGTGACAGCAACAAAAGGCGATTTTGTGGATATGACAAATTTTCGAATACTTATGCTGTTTTCTGTGAAATGAAAAGAGGAAGAACGAATTCTTCGTTTTTAATTTACTTGAAGAGGCTACACACATGACCCTAAGTACAGTAATACGAATCGTATTTCTTCTGCTTGGGATACGACGTATTAGTCGCGGCATTGTTGAACCAATTACTTGCTAAATGTGATACGCTGACTGGGGCCTACGACATAACCATGGCCCGCGAAGAATTCGCCGTGTACAATGTTAACAACCTATCAGAAGAGGGGGACGAAGATAAATGATTAACAGCGTTCAAACACGAAAATACAGTAAGGCGTTATGCTTTTGGTTCCTTTGTATTATTTTTATGCAGGTGTCCTAACCACTGTTTCAGGGTCGAACCGGCTGTTCTCTTCTCCCTCCGTGATGATGCCTCTCATTTCCCCACTATTGTTGGCGAATGCATCTACCACATGCCCCACGGTGCTGAGCGTGGCCTTCTTGACACTTCCGGTGTAAGCATCAAGCATTAGCATAGTATTGCTGCAAAAACCAAAAAAAGTTGTGAAGAGATGCCTAAAAAATCATATTTGTGTGGACCCGTTTCGTTTCGATAACAGGGCGGTTAGATGGTGGAAAATAGGGGTGGGAGGGGGGAACTCTTTGGGTTGTATGGATTGCTGCAGACGCTCTCATAGAACACACCTATGTTCCAGACGAATCGCATTCATTTATGACTGAACGACACGCATTTTGTCCATGACGACGACGTAAATAGCAGTGCAAATGTGCCCCAACTACGTACGAGCTGATCCGTGCTCCTGGATTCAACCTTCGCATTCCGCAATGGAGCACTTCCTTGCTTTCTTGGTGAGTTTTTACCGTGGTTTTACGGGTTGCGACCAGTGACTTGCGCCACTACCTGACGAAAATGCAAAATGGGAAGATTCCAGTAGATCTACAGGCCGCGATATTGTTTTGTTGTTGTTCGCCGTTTTATTTGTCTGTTTCCAATTCGATCTATATTTAGATCCTTCCGGGTATTATTTCCTAGGAGATAAACTTGTCCTGGAAATCATAATTTGTTGTTGTTGTTGTTGTTGTTGTCGCAGTGGTTCCGGTGATTCGACGTATAACTTTCCGAGCATTTTCTCAGGGCCGGGTGGATTGCAACAATGGAGCTCTCACTGTAGTTAGTGGGGGCAGAGGAGGTATTTGATGTTTACTGGGATCTGCTCTGGGAAAGGTCAGAGCGATCATCCGTCAGAGAAGGTTGCGATACCGCTATGCCTGGAACTGGTCTACATTGTTGCTGTTCCTGCCGCTCTGGCAAGCCTGGGAGCTCTTGTCTCCATTCTCAACAGGTGATCTCTTTTTTGTCCACCCTCTTGTTCTCTCTGGGTTACTCGTTATGGTTGGGATAGAATACGGAAGAGTGCTACTGGAAGAGGAAACTATCAACGTCTTGAGCAAGACGAAGACATCGATGAAGAGAAGGGGAGAACGCAAAGGACGGCAACAGCTATATGTTCCCTGGAACGATGCTCCTCCTCGAAAGTGGCTCATTAATTTAACTTACAAAATTTGCATACACAATAAATCAGTGTGTTTGAACTATAGAGATTTTCGATGATGATATGATGGTACGCGTGTTTGACTCAGGTCATAGCGTCTTTCCTGGTAAACATCATGGTCGCATGCCTCTCTGTGGTACGTGCACCAATAGAAGAATTGTCACACCGATATGAAATCAAGAGATATATCGATCGGTTTCCGCATTACGGACGATGTTTTGATTCAGGTGTTGGTGGTATTGGTCACTCTAGATGGCCGAGTGCCATCCTCATTTCCCAGAGAGACGATGATTTGGACATATTCCCTGTTTTCATTTGCGTGGCTCATTGCTTCTGCTGACCTCTTTTCAGGTTGTTTGTCAGTAAGTTACATTATTCTATCTCTTTCATCTCCTTACACACTATGTGTGTTAATCATACGCAACTTCTACCAATCCCCGTCGGAACCAGTTCAATTACCTCCTTTTCATTCTTCTTCTACTAATTATTAGAATTCTGATAAAAAGCGCTTAACATCTGTACCAACGCATAAAACAAATACACAGGATCAACACGGTGGTTTTGGTTCCCGGCTAACATTGTGATCGCTGCAATCCGCATTCACGGCCTCTCAGTGCGCCTAGCCTCACCCCAAGATGAAAACCGTGACATCGACGGAATGCCGCCACTAATTGTTATGGGAATGGCGATAGCAGTACATGCTGCCGCGTTGGTCGCATCGATGTTCCTACTATGCTGCCACCCTGTTGTCGTTGCAATAAAACTTGAAAGAGGGGTCGATGATGAACCCAGCGGCAGGACAGATGCGATGATGCCCTCACAGCCCCAGCGTGAGATTCGCAGCAGCATGAGTAGCAGCAAAAAAGAGGCACTGCGATCTGTAGTCGCAAACGACGCTCACGAGGATGGGGGAAAGATGGCCAGGATAGGGAAAGGCCGCGACATCAATGATGACGACTTCAACAAAGACTACGGCAGGAGCGGAAGAGCCGATAGGAAAATGGGAGGAGCAAAAGGGCGTGGAGGGGAAGATTCAGCGAGTGTATTCAGCGTAATCATGTTCTGCTGGATTTACCCGACTCTTAACAAAGCTTACCAAAAAGGACGGATATGGGCTGCGGACCTGCCGCAGCGCAGTGAATGCGACGATTCGAAGAGAGTGCATCAAGAATTCCAACGTAAGCAGCTACTTCTCTATTTAGAATATTTATCAACGTAACTATAGACTATTGACTCCCTCCCCGCCTTCAATTTTGTAGGAATATGGCGCTTGGAGGTCTCTCGCGCAGAGGAAGAGGAGCGTGATCCATCACTCGTAAACACCCTGTACCTACTGGTAAAGGGAAGGTTTTGGGGCTCTGCAGCCTTGCAGCTAGCTAGCTTGGCGGCCAATCTCACCGTTCCCATCATTTTCAACAAGCTCCTCGAAAATCTACAACGACAACAAACGGTAGTGTCTCATCAATATCGTCATTATCATCATCACCGTTGTCGTTGTCATCATCACCCAATTCACAACATCACTCCCATCCTCCTCCTCCTCCTCCTCCTCCTCATGAATGACTTATATTATCGATTCCTCCCATGACTTTTCCTTCCCCGACCGTCAGTCGTCATCATCGTTCTGGAACTACCACCTGGCCTTCGGCTTCTTCGCCGCCTCAATCGTCTCCAGCCTATGCCTACACAGCATGTGGATGGTCAGCACACGCGGCGTCTTTCACACGCGTCTAGCCCTTTCTGCTGCTGTAATGCACAAGCTGTGCCACGTCAGGCCATCGGAGAGACGAACGTTGAGCTTTGGAAAGCTTACGAGCTTTCTATCTTTAGATGCTGCGCGCATTGCGGAATCTTACCTTATCGCGTCGTTTCATTGGAATTCGTGGTCAGCGGCCATTCAGGTAGGAGACTGCGTGAATGTGTTGATGTGATGGCCACGACTTCTTCTCCCCGCTATCTATCCCAGTCGTCTTTCTTTTGCCTTCTTAAAAACAGTTTCGTGGTAGCTGGAATTTAAACCTAAATCCAACATTGAAGCAGTAGTCTGCTAATCCATCATCATCATCATCACTCCTCATATGCACCTAGGTATTATTTAATTGTTTATTTGATGTGTGTGTGTGTGTGCACGTGTGTGTGTGTGTGTGTGGGTAGTTCATGGTGTCGGTGTACTTCCTCTTCTCGCTCCTGGGGCCATCAGGCTTGGTCGGAGCGATGCTTGTGATAGTGCTCGTCCCTGTCGGGTACTGTCTTGCAAAGAGGCAGGGAACGCTAACAAAGGGAATCATGCACCAGCGCGATTTGCGGACAGGGCTGCTCGGCCAATTTCTCAATGCTGTTCTTGTGTCGAAGCTGTTGAGATTGGAGGGTTGGATTCAGAGGCGTTCCAGCGAAATTCGTGAGGTATCTTGTAATCATCGGCAAGAAATTGCCACGGCACGTTTTATTTTTTTCTTTCTGTTTGAACGTGCTCTATGCTTCGTTAACATCATCATCATCATCATCATCATCATCATCATCATCGTCATCGTCATCGTCATCACCGCTACCACCATCACAATTCTCAGGAAGAGCTGACCCTGCAGTGGTACAAGATAGTGCTTAACATGTTCAATTACCTCGTCAGCCAGGCGGGCCCGATCATGACGATTGTGCTCGCGTTCGTCTCCTACTCGCTGACAACCGACCGGCCCCTCTCCCCAGCAACAGCATTCACGGCAATCATCTGGTTTGACCGTCTCAAGACCTCTCTGACGGGCTTGGCCTGGCTTGTTCGAGGCAGCATTGATGCTTCGATCTCTCTCTCACGCTTAAAGGATTTCCTACTCCTCCCCGAGGCCGAATCATCATCTTCGCTGTTACCGCAGAAGGAGAGCGCGCCGCCGAGAGAGCTCCCACACAACCCGACGGCTACAACACATGAAGTATCCACGACGAGTGGTGCCAGCGGTGCCCATGATAACAAGGCGTTGTTGACGCTAGGATTCGAGATGTGCTCTCTTTCCTGGAATCGACCAGATTCTTCGCTTCTAGGCAGAAAGAACAGCGAGAAGCGAGAGGGTGAAGGAAAGCAAACGAGGAGGGAGAACGAAGATATAGCCGATAACGAAGACGGCTATGGTGATGATGGTGGTGATGGTGGGAGGGAAGGAAAAGGTAGTTGTAGTCGTAGTAGTAGCAGCAGCAGTAGTAGTAGTAGTAGTAGTTGTTGTTATTGTTGTTGTAGTAAATGTGCCAACGACCGACCGAGAAGGGAAAACTAGAAAGAGAGAAAAACATAAAATGCCTGACATTACTGGTGCATGATGGATCGATCGATGTTCTAGGCGAGCCATCTCTATGGTGATGATGCTGATGATGACGATGATGATGATGGTGGTGGTGAGAGAGTGTTAATGATGAAGAACTACGTCATTCATACGCAGTTTTAGTCGGGAGGCCGTCATCAATGCCAGCGACGCTGAAGCGCTTAAATTTCTGCATAAGGAGCGGAGAGCTCGTGTTAGTCGTCGGGCCAGTCGGGGCCGGGAAATCGTCAATGCTGCACGCTTTGATGGGCGACATGACGACAGTCTCCGGAAGAAGATACTGTTATGTTGGTGGCAGCAATAGCAGCATGCGCGATGGTGACCGCCGTCCTCCAAAAATCACGATCGTTGGCCAAAAGCCATGGCTAGAAGACCGCTCAGTGCGCGACAACGTCACACGGTTCTACCGCAGGGAAACGAATTGCGGCACGCTGCACCTCGAATCAAAGAAGAGGAGGAGGAGTAAAGGGGCAAGGCGAGGAAACAGCGAAAGCCGCGTTGAAGAGCTGAAAGATAGTCGGAGAAGAGGCCCACAATCCAACCAAACGGCTAGTGCTTTGTCGTATTCTTCTTCTTCTTCTTCCTCCTCTTACTTCCCATGCATCGACGACGAGCAGCGATATCTTCTGGCCCTGCAGAGCTGCGCGCTAATCAAAGACATCAAGGCTCTCCCCCATCGCGATAGGACCGTCGTTGGGGAGGGCGGGCGCAGATTGAGCGGGGGCCAAAGGCAGCGCGTGGCGCTGGCACGAGCAGTCTACTCCGACTCCGACCTATACCTACTCGACGATGTCCTCTCTGCCGTGGACGCCAAAGTAGCGCGAACCATCTTCCACGAGTGCGTCGCCGGCGTGTTGAGAGGAAAGACACGTGTCGTTGTGACCCACCAGCTCCAGTTTGCAAGGTCGCCCTTCGTCGATAAAGTGCTGGTGCTGGCGCAAGATGGGTCAGTCTCAACTAGGGGAGGCCATGCATGCTCATGTTACGCGGGATGTATTTCTACTGGCAGCTGCCGCACCCCTTCCGCCTATATGTAGCGCACACCGTACAAGAAGAACAGCTGTTACTGTGGCCAATGAAATGAATGATGATGCTGCTAATGATGATAGCGATGATGATGATGATGATGATGATGATGATGATGGCAACGAAAACACGATGATGGTGTGGATGCTATGTTCAGGTCCTGCGTAGCTTTCGGGCCATATGACACAGACATGGAGCGTGCAATTACTAGGGTTATGGCCACTAGCTCTACTACTTCTGCTGCACCCATCACCCCAACGAAGAAGAGGGAAAGTCGAGAAACCCCAGCGGGGACGAATAAAGGAGGAGGAGAGTCAAAGAAAATGATTTCACTGCAAAACGCTAAGGAGGGGGGGGGAGAAGGAAGAGAGAAAGGACACCAAGCAGGATTCCAAGACGGCTCTTCTCGCCCCTCCACCCTCTCCTACAACAACATCACCCTGAGACACTCTCTGGAGGAGATCAGCGGAGAAGAATTCACCCAGAATTCACCGGATCCAAGTATGGGCTGCGGTGACAAAAGGGAGCAGCTCCAAGTGGAAGGCGATGACGATTCCTCGGGTGTGCTGCGTTTGTCGCACGTGGCGTTTTATCTAAGGTGAGAACGGTTTTGATTTGCGAACATCCCAAATCCCAAATCGACGCGCCTGAATAGTCACAGAAGTATTGACAATACTTTTGGCCACCAGCACTATCATCAGCATTCATTCCTTCCATCCTCCTCCTCCTCATCCTCCCCCCCCCCCCCTCCCCCCCGTTCTGCATCATGATCAGGGGTCTTGGTGTTGGAGTTACGTGCGTGAGCCTATTGTGCCAAGCTCTCGCTCAGGCGTGCACAGTCATGACCACAGTTTGGTTGTCGATTTGGACGTCGAAGAACACAACAAAGCTTATTTATGTGTTTGTCTTTGCTGCTCTCGCAGTTGCTGGAATGATCATGCAGCTCCTTCTGGGACTATCGTTGGGTAGCTACAGTAGTAGAAGTAGTAGTAGGAGGAGGGGGAGAAGGAGGAGGAGGAGGAGGAGGAGGAGGAGGAGGAAGAAAAATAGGAGTACAATAGCGTAGAATGGGTGTGTGTATTGTTTATCAATGCAAATGTTGTTTAATGTATTATCAGGAGAAAAAGTGATGCTAAGTGTAGAAAATGCTGTGTATGAGTTGTCGTCTCTTGCTGTCATCTTCACCACCGCCATCATCATCATCATCATCATCATCATCATCATCATTATCGTCATCGTCATTCTCACCAATTCCGTCACATGTATATATATATATATATATATATATATATATATACATATTTATTTATTTATATACAGGACTTGGCTCTATAAAGGCCAGCAGGCAAATCCATGACAAAATGCTTTCTTCCGTCCTTGCCGCGCCGCTCAGCTTCTTCGATAGTCACCCTGTGGGGAAAAGCTTAAATCGGTGATGATTTTACGCTGATTGAAGAGGGGAGGGGGTTAGGGATAGGCACGTTGTCAATAGAGAGTGATTCCCATTATTTTCCAACAATATTCTAGCTAAACAAGCCATTTTTTACTTCTTTCTTCTCTTTTCGTTCATTTCTTCTCCTTCTTCGTCACCCTCCCCCCTCCCCCCCCTTCCCCCCCTCTTCCTTCGTTGTAACAACAGGTTCACGGCGGATATTGCTAAGGTCGACGAAACACTGGCCGGCGTGATGTTCAATACCCTCAACTCAATCTTCTCATTCGTGGGCGTCGTGGTTGTGATTGGGTTCTCGGTTCCGTACGCGCTGCTCCTTGTCTTCCCATTGGGTACACTGGCGAGTATGATGAGTGTATGCGCCCAAACACCTGCTCCGAATGCATCTGAAAAGCAGATCTTTCTGAGACTTACGTGCGTCGTCATCGTAGTAATCCCTCGCCCTCTCCTCCTCCCTCCGTCCCTCCCTCCCTCCCTCTCTGCTAGGCATTCCTTACTACGTCGTTGCCGAGAGATATCGCTGGGGGTCCCGTGATCTGAGGCGCTTGGACGCTAGGCTGCGTGCTCCTGTCCTTAGTTTCTTTGGTGAGGTTGTGCAAGGGATGTGTGTGATCCAGGTCATTCAACTAGTTGTAGTCAAGGACAAGTGGCGACGACCATGTGTATCTTTCTTGCGCACATGCATTTGATTCAGCGACTTGGGGGCGGTGATGAGTGCGTGTGTGAGTGTATGTATGTGTGAATGTGTGTGTGTGTGTGTGTGTGTGTGAGAGAGAGAGAGAGAGAGAGAGAGAGAGAGAGGGAGGGATATGCTGGATGACAGTAACCAAACAATGCCTTCCTACCAACAGGCTCATCGTGCAACGGCTATATTCGAGACGGAGTTCCTGAGTCACCTTAACATGAATGCGAGGAGTTTCATCGGTAATGCTGATGATATCAATAATGATACCGCGCGGAAAATTCTATTGTCGTACTGTTCCAGTCGCTATTTTTACGCAGTTTTCGTAGCTAACCATACCCCATCACCACACCTTTAAACACTGCATCCTGTTTGCATGGGACTTAAGCGCTAGGGCAGGAGGAGAAGCGTTGGGGGGAAATATATCAGTCCTGGCTGCATTTTGGCCCACACGCCTACCCCCATTCATTCCTCTTCGCCAACCAAACGCATGCACACCGCATTTGGTCGGTGAAAAAATGAAAGAAATCATCGTCGTCGTCGTCGTCGTCGTCGTCGTTGTGTTTCATCGCTGTTGTTGCATTAGCCTTCTGGGCAGCGAATCAGTGGGTGACATGCGCCATGGAAACTATGGGGGCGGTGTTCGTTCTTTTTGCCTCGGTTTTGGTCGTGTACGAGTCCTCGACGGGAGCCTTGTCGCCTGCAGCCGCTGCGCTCGTGTTGACCTACGCGCTGCAGCTTCCCGGGGCCATCAATGCCTTCATTCGGCAGTACGCAAACGCGGAGATGGAGTTCGTAGCCATCGAGCGCATTGCCGAGTATTCCGAGATAGAGCCCGAGGAGCGGGGGGGGGAGGGGAATGAAAAGCCTAAATCAACGATGGAATCTATGCTGCGGCAGCCGCTTTTAGAGGGTGCTGCCAGCTCCTCTGCTGCTCCCCACTCCTCTTTCTTTGGTGATGACAACAACACAAGAACTTCTCTTCCTCCTCGTCGCCGTCCTTGGGTTCCTCCTCCTCATCCTCCGTCTCGCAACAACAACAACAACAACAACAACAACAACAACCTGTTGTCTGAGGGGGCTCTTCATCATCATCAACACATCTACTCCATCAACTCTTCTCCGATTGCTGCCGTCATTTCATCTCTTAATGATGATAAGGCCAGGGATCGTGGCTACAACAATGACGACAACAACGAGGGGGAGGAGGATTTGGCGACGGACGTAGCGGCGGCAATGAGCATCAGCTTTGAGAGTGTACATCTCCGTTACCAAAAACAACGCCCTTCCAGCGAAAGCAAGAAGACTGCCATGAATGGCGATCCAGGCCAGAGAGCAGGGGACGACAGGGAAACAGAAGTTGATGGAGCCCCCAGCAGGGGAACGCCAAGCCACAGCAGCAATTACTACCACTACGCTTTGAAAGGACTGAGTTTCAGAGTCAAGGCTGGGCATAAAATTGCCATTGTCGGACGGACAGGGGCGGGGAAAAGCTCGTTGTGCCTTGCCATCGCTCGAGCGTATGGTCTATGCTCGGGGCGGATCTTGCTGGATGGAAGAGACATCAAAACGATATCGCTGAGGCAGCTACGAGACTCGATAACGTACATCCCACAAACCCCTGCCTTATTCCAGGGCACCATCCTTGAGAACTTCCAACTTGGAGAAGAGGGGAAGCGGGTGGGGGCGAGGGGGAAGAGACATGGGGCGAAACAGGATATGAGGGGAAGAACAGGTAACGCTACCGCTGCTGCAGGTGAGAATAGAATTTCCTCCAACCGCATTCTCAAGAGAAAACTGTTTCTCCTTCACCCCCCCTTCCCCCCCCCCTTCCCCTCTTCTTAATCTCTCTTCTCGCACACATTTTCGGGTCTTCTTTCTTAGACTACTTATGGAAGTAGCATACATCTTCGCCAGGGTCTTATTCCTCGTGCGTCATTCACTCACAACCATCAGAAGAAAATGTATGGGCGCTTCTGGAGCGAGTAGGGGTTGCAGATGCGGTCCGGTCCCTGCCGGGGGGAGGTGGGCTGCACACCCAAATCTCAGAAGGAGGCTCAAATCTCTCCGAAGGGGAAAAGCAACTCATCTGTCTGGCGAGAGCTCTGATAGACCCCACAGGGCTCCTCATATGCGATGAACCTACAGCAAATGTGCGTTTGAAAAGAGGAGTAGGAGGGAGGAGAGAAGAAAGGGGGCGTGAAATTACCCACTAGCATCTTCCTCAGGAACAAAATTTGAAAATACGAAACTGCGTCCAATAGCTCTACTATTTTCTTAATCTTGCTGATTCTGCTTCTGCTTACGACTCACCCGTTATTTCCAATATTATTGCATGTCGCAACAACAACCCGGCGCAATTGCAGGTGGACTTTGCCACCGACCTCCAGATTCATAAAGTGTTATTTTCGCTACGGCGCA
>ADNK01001186.1:0-7500 GCA_000320545.1 Bigelowiella natans CCMP2755 | reverse complement strand
ATACTTGTTCGTGGGGAACCATCTCGTAAATAAAGCGCGAGCCAGTCGAACGCATGATAGAGTGGCATTTTGCGGATGATGACATCTTGCGAACAATTCGGACCGATCCGTTCCCAAAAACAAACAACCTGAGACTGGGCTCCCTCCCCACAGTCAAACAGGTAGGTCGACCCTTCCATACGCAGCGCTAGGGATGAGCAGTTGCGGAACCTGGGAAGCAGCGGGGTCAGGATCATAATGTGCGTCTGTTCTTAGCCGAGAGAAAAACGGGATTGCAACACGAAGATGCACAAATCGAAATTCTGCAAAGATGAAATCTCTCTCTCTCTCTCTCTCTCTCTCTCTCTCTCTCTCTCTGTCTCTCTGTCTCTCTCTCTCTCTCCCCTTTTCTGACACGGCAACAGACGGACATACACACACACACACACACTCTTATTAGGAGTGCTGGAAAGATATAATCATATTTTGAAAGTAATCGGTTGTTTATGAATCATATGTATATATATATATATATATATATATATATATATATAATATGCATGGTTGGTTACGCTGTGGGCATGTTCCCTGCCGTTCCGAGAAAAACGACCTTAAATATCAGGGAAAAACTATTGTGTTTTGCGTGTGGTAAAAGGTAATGATATCAGTACAAGACGATATATATATATATATATATATATATATATATACATATACATATATGTTGTGTGTGTGTGTGTGTGTGTGTGTGTGTGTGTGTGTGCGCGCGCGCGCGCGCGTGTGCGTACGATTATTGTTGATCCGTGAAAGAGCGCTCGCTACATCCCTATCGATGTACAAGGCAACTACCTCCATTCCTACAAATTCGTCGGTGGCCTTCAAGGCCTTGTTTATACTAAAATTGGGTATATAAAACGCGTTATATGCGAGAAAGGAAAGAGCATGTTGCTCTCTGATACGGGGGGGGGGAATAAAAAGCGAAATCCTATCTCAAGAACAGCTGGTAGATCCAAGGATTATGGGAATCACTTTTTCGCCGAGCGGGTCCTCATGCGGTTCTGTTCCTCGGTTCGTTCACGAATCTAATTGGGGGCGGGGGGACGGGGTTGTTATTAATAGACAAGGTGACGATTTTGATCAAAGAGGAGTCACCACAGAGAACATGATTTGCATGTCGTATTTATATGGCTTATCTAAAAAAAAAAGGAACGCACCTTTCTCTGTTTGCGCGTTATCGAATACTCAGGCATGTGTTCCTCCCATCCGTCACGAATCACCCCAAACCAACATCGTGGCGGGGAGCAAGAAGGAACAGCTGCGGTGCCGGGACCTCCAAAACGCTGCTAGATGAGCGGCATAGAAGACATTTAAGCGCATATTTGCTACAGTTCATCATTGAAATTAGGCCGCGCTCTAGTAATTACCGTCGGGTACTTCTGAAGCTTAAGAGCCCACCTCCTGGCCGACGGACAGGACATCATGCGAGTAGCTCTCATCGCGGAGGGAGAAAGGCGTATGGAACCAATTCCGCGGAGGAGCGCAAATAAGCTGCGACACAGGTTTTCCTCAGTCGACTTCAATAAATGGACAGGATTTTGCATCTGAGACAATTGGAGATTCTCAGGCTGGGATTCGACTCGAATCCCGGATGGTTTCGCATTTGCCAGCTCACGAAGTTTCGAAATGGAATCTATAAATCTAAATCTAGACACGAATTTGTGGTTGTCGTAGGAAGGATTTACAGGCTAATTCGAGTGGTTGCCACCATCTAGCCATCTGCGAATGATGCTCCCTAGTCATGCCAACTTGCATGAACCCTGCTAGTTTGCCAGTTGGTCCTCACTGAGGCTAGTTCGAGGCACTGCATTTCGTGCAATGCAAGTGTCTTGCCACACTTTGGAAGTGTGGGTTTTCATCATTGTTCATTGCTTGTTCATTGTCCAGTCTCATTGCTCATTGTTCATTGTTCATCGTTCATTGCTCAAGCCCCCCGGCTAGCTAGCTAGCCAGAATGGCCGCAGCAATTCGCATTTTTCCGATGCCTCAAAGACCCAGCCCAGCAATGGTGTGTTCGCACATTTCGCACCCAGGTTTCGCCCATTCCAGCATTGATCCTCCAAAGCATCTTCAAATTCGACATCCTGTGATGCACATGCATTCACCGAAACTGGCTAGCTGGAAAGCTAGAAAGGTTTGTTGGCCGTTCCCACCAAGGTTGCAACTCACAAAAGTGCACCGAGTGCCACAAGTTGCACTGTTGGACAGATGCAGCAGGTGCATGTTCATGCTCAGCACACCGCAGTGACAGCAGCAGGCACATCATTTGAGCTCGCGGCGGCGTGCTGACACTGCTAGCTGCAGCTAGCTAGCTAGCTGGTCATGCTAGCTAGCCAAGCTGGCACTGGGTGCAAGTCGTCAAATAATAGACAAGCAAAAAACAACAAAACGGTGCGATCACAGGATCACGTGTGTTGAAGATGCTGATCGAAGAACACAAAGATGAATTAGCAGAAGAGATGCACTGCTAGACTGCACAAAATGAAAACGCAAGAAGAAAGACATGGCAATCAAATCACACATTGATGATGCAACTGATTTTGTTCGACAGCGGACAGCAGGGAAATGAAATGTGGGGTGTGGCTCATGAGCGGCGGCAAGCTAGTATCTGGACATCTCCGATCTGTTGCATTGTGTTGGGTCATCTACATGTAGCCATGTTCCCAGCCATGCAACGACAAAACTTGTGCGAATCACAATGCGAATCTTGACGTACAACCTCAGTATTTGGGTGATGAGCTCGAGCGCACATTGATGTGTGCAAATCATCACGTTTCTGGACAATTTGCTCATTGTAGTGAACATGCAAGCACGTAGATGGCAAATAAAACTTCTCTCTAGACTTGACCTCCAATCAAATCTACAGATACTGGTGGTCTTCATTAAATTTTACCCCGCATTCTTCTAAAATCTTAAGCGCTGGTTCGTATACTTGAGGAATCGTGGGACGAATAATCCCTCCGCCAGTATCTAGAGAATTTAAACCGCCTTCTAAAATTATCTCAGCTCCTGCAGCAGCAGTAAAGCCCACCGTGCGAGCCATGGCGCTGCCTTCAGGAGATCCATCGCCTTTAACGTGCAGACTACCACGAGCCATGTAGCCCCCCTATTATAAAATTAATAATTGTTTGAAAGAAATTTGATGATCATTTCTTGTTGTAAGTTTCTACGGCAAATCGCCGTCATTTCAATAATATCTTTTGTTCCGTCCAATACAATACGTCTGGGAGAATCTCTACTCTTGCAATAATTTTCTTCACTATTCAAATTTCCATGTTGAAACTTGAGATCAGCTCTCAGAGAAAAATCCTCAATATACATCTCACAGCGTGTCAGTGGATTTATACTCCGTTATGCTTTACTCCCGAAATTTTGAAAACATGATGCTGATACCGTCTCATCTGCTCGGCCAAATTGCAGCGTGTTGCTCATCAGTGCCAAGTCCTGCTCTCCCAAGCGGTATTGTGACTTTTCCCATAAAGCGTTCGCAAACAAATCAACAGGAGACCACTCCGCGGAAGCTCCTGCTGGCAATGTATTATGCGATTATATGGCAGACTTAAATGGTGAATGCAACACTTATAACACATGGATTGCGATTGGATTTTGGAGACTTTTGTGTTAGCATCTATGATTTCCAGCAGCATAACTATAAGCATGCACTAAACAAACCGGTTGGAGTTGGGAGAAGTCGCGTGATGTCTTCACTCTCGACGAGTGCCCACCGAACCATCTCTCCTGCTACTCCTGCGTCCTCCTTTGCATAAACATCCAGCAAATCTTCGTCTGCACCGACAGCTTTCACGACCTTCATTAAAAGATATTGCAGGATAAACTTATCGCACACAGTTATGCTAAGGAAGATAGGTCTTGGTTTGCTATTGCAAAACACCTCTTTGCGAAAGGGGGGAAGGAAGGGGGGGAGGGGATTAAGATGTGTGTAATCTATGGATTACCTCTGACCATGTAGAGACCTTCTTGTCGATCTTTTTGTCGCTTAAAAGGCCAAGTCTAAACGCTGCATGCATCGCTTCCGCCCAACCCCTGTGTGCAACGAGAACGTAAAGAGCATATTGTCTTAGTGGCTCACTCCAGCAAATATCAATGCGAAGGCGTGGCCGTGTGCTCCTCCTTCTTCTTTTTGATTCGACCTAACCTGTGCCTCAGAGTGCCTCTCATGAAGTTGGGAACAACTCCCCCACCCGAGCGAATGCCATCATACACGGATTCGTATGCTAGCGAGTCTCGATTTGGAGACACTTCCAGGTCCAAGCCTGGAAAGTGTGCCGATTTGAGAACAGATTCGTAGGTCGTAGGCGGGGAATGAGAGCGAACCTCTCCGTTGGAGCGGTACCTGTTGCATGCATAAATCAAGTGGAAAGTGTGGGCACATGAAAATGCGAAATATCATCATAATTGTCATCATCGTCACCATCCACCCTCCCAACTAGCTACATGCACCTCCATCACATCGTTCCTACTTGCAAGACGCGGAAGCAGCAGTCAAGACCCCTTTAGGCGACCATGAGAACTTATACTTGAGCGGGTTGTCCACTGCCTCTAAGGAAGGGATCCCGCCACACACACTCTCGAATGTATGTAATGGCGGAGCGCCGTTGTTGATGCCCTGTAAGTTAAATGCAACTTCATTCTCATCCGAATGTTTAAAGTACTTTTAGGTTGCACAACTTCTTTTCCATGGGTGGAAGAGGAGGAGAACCTTTTTCTTCAATAGTCGGAAGTACGATGCTCTCTCTCTCTCTCTCTCTCTCTCTCTCTCTCTCTTTCTCTTTCTCTTTCTCTCTCCCTTTTGTCATCACGTAGCACGGTTAAGTACCGTACCTCGTCGATAAACTTGGCAATGCACATATGATCCAAACCAGGGTCCAAGCCCATCTCACACAAAATGGGAATACGCTTCTCCTCGGCCTGCTTTCCTGGAGTAACCGAGAAGAAGAAGAAGGAAAAGATGATGATGATGATGATAATAATGATGATCATGTGGTTGTTGTTCATCATCATCATCATCTAGAACCAATTGCAACGAACGCACGTCTTAGGGAAACACGTTACGCATAACTCACCGACGCGCCGTCTCATTTCGTCGGACACGTAGCTGGCCGTCACTACCGGCGTATCATGCTCTAATGCGATGGATGCGATTTCCGGATGGAAGGGGGGGGGCACGAGCGAGACGACAACATCTGCCCTTGAAATTTCTCTTCGTAAACGCTGAATATCTGCCGTTCTGCCCCCACTTCCCGGAAGCGGCACCGCCAATTCCACAGCTTCCAAGGTACCCTTCCTATGTTTCATGCTGCCTTTTGCGCCATTTCCCTCTTCCCCGAAGAGACGAAAACCAGGCACTCTCTCGAGAGCAGCCTCTACTTGCTTCAAATCCGCCCCCCCAACAACGACATCGTAGCCTTTGTCCGTGAGACGCTTGAGAGCAGGTACAACCACCATTCCAGAACCCAAAACCAGCACGCGCTTAGAATCCGATATGGCGTCTACGGGAGGTGGTAGCTAGTAGGAAAAACAGAAAACCGGGGGAAGGTTGGGGGGGGGGGGGGGGGAAGAGGGCGATGAAGGAGTGTGTTTTCATCCATGGTGGTTGGCGACGCAACGAGAGGAATGAATGAGAATCAATGGACGGCATTGCCCAAGGGGTAACAATATTCCTTTCCCGGCACACTAAAAGTATTGCAGGGGAAACCACTGCCATCGGTATCGTGCTCTCTCCGCTACGAATTCAAAATCGTCCAGATGCGCACAAATGTCTTCTTCCGTCAGAAACACAAGCAAAATACCTCCCCTCCCACCCTCTTCCTTCTTCTTACCGTTTCAAGCCGCTGACTTTCCTCTGCTGCCTCCTTCCCCTCCTCTTCCTCCTCCAGGTGCAATAGGCTCCCCCCTCCTCCGCCCGACCGTGCGCTTGTTGACCCACGTGGCTTTGCGCCAGGAACTACTGTAAGTGTCGCTTCCGCACCGGGAATAGCCTATTGATGGAAAGATTGCATTGCATGCTGCGGTTAGGTAAAAACACGGGCAGGTCTTGGGACCCCAAAGGAGCCCCCCTGTCACCTCTCTCTGTAGTTCCGCATTTAATCAAAAACTTTCTCAACTTCATCATACATGGCATAGTCGTCATCGTTGTCGGTAGCCTAGTTACCTCGACGAGCTTTGTCAATGCAGCGAGGATGCTCTCTGCTTCTGCTGCAGCTGCTGTCGCGTCTTTGCTGTAGCCTGTGCCCCCCCTGTCGTCCGTGAAATCCAGCAGTTGGATCTCTACGACGGCACTAGAGCGGTTGCGCTGCTGCTGCTGTGCTAGCATAGGGGTGGAACTATGAGCCGCGTGGCCGACATTCGTGGTTCTAGCCTCGTGGCCCTCGGAGCGCACACTCGCCCAGTTTGGACGCACATCGACGTCCAAGATGTCAAAGCTTGCACCCATCGACTCCAGCAGGTTTAGCGCCTGATTGCGAGACAGTGGCGATGGCCAGCCGTAGTCGGCGCACACGGGGAATCGTTTGTCAGTTTTCAAGTTCGTTAATCGGGGTAACGAACAAGGCCTCCCCCGCTATCTCGAGGCACTCATAAAATACTACTACTTCTACTAAACCTACTACGACTACGACTACTACTACTACTACTACTACTACTACTACTACTGCTGCTACTGCTGCTACTACTGCTACAACTATACTAAAGGATTTGTACTACTGCATACTGAATTGCACCTGATTCATCAGTCCAGTGTCAAACAAATGGCCGTCGAGATGCACCACGAGCGATGACGACGACGAGAAGGAGGAGGAGGCCTTGTTCTCCGATGAAGCGGCGGCCCTCGCCGCGACTCTCTCAGCCTCTCGACGAATTTCTGCGATGTACCTAAACCTGGAAACGCACATGTGTTTGTTTGTGTGTGTGTGTACGTGCGTGTGCTTGTGTGCGTGTCCTGTCCTAGGTGGTGCATGTGTCATACTCGCGCGTAAATATATGCGCGAAAGCATGGATACAACCGGCTTAGCTTCCGCTTGTTGTCTACCTTTCAGTAAGTCGGCCTTTGCGTACAATCTCCGCCCCCTTGAGCTCAGGGATAAGATGTGGTGACTCCCAATCCTCTGGGAGCTCGGTCTCTAACAACGGCTCTATTAGTGGAAGAAGGGCATTTCCGAAGAACTCCGATGCCTTTTATTATAATGTATGTATGTATTTATATATATATATATATATATATATATATATATATATATACACACACACACGCACGGAGATGGGGGCACGCACACGCACGCCCCAGAGCGCACGAGAGAGAGAGAGAGAGAGCGCGGGAGAGAGAGAGAGAGAGTGTGTTTTGTATCCTATCGCGCGCGGGGGGGGAGCGGGTGTGCGCACTCTCAGATAGAGAGAGAGAGAGAGAGCGAGCGCGCGCGCGTGTGTGTGTGTGTGCGTGTGTGTGCG
>ADNK01001188.1:10000-12583 GCA_000320545.1 Bigelowiella natans CCMP2755 | reverse complement strand
TACTTCTCTGACTCAATTCTCGTCATCGTCACCGTATCTAACATCACGTAGCTTGTGCCTTTTGGGGAATAGAAAAGGGGGTGGGGCGAGAGGAAGCACGGGCTAAGAAAGGCCAAGATTCGTGCCAGAGTACGCGTGGCTTTTCTCTTCTATTATTCTCTTTTATTCAGGTTGTATCTCTTCATATTATACACACACACACACATATACACATATATAGAAATATGTATATATATATATATATATATATATATATATATATATTTATAAATGCCTTCTTACTGTGAATGCCCTCTGCAAGACCAATATATATCCATAAGAGCCAGAAGATTCCTAGACTGCTGATGCTGCTACCCCCCTTTAGCCATACCTGCAGCAGTAGGTTGATATATATATATTGATATGTATATATATTATATATGTTAGCTGGCGATTAGTAATTTGTATAACTATATACATACATATAAATATAAATAAATAAATAAATATTTGTTTTGCATGCGCGCGCGCGCGCGCGCGTGTGTGTGTGTTGTGCATGTAATTTTGCGGAACATATACTACCAATGCTCTTGGCGAGAAGAACAAGCTGCCTCTTAAGCATATCGAAGAACTCTAAGGATATTTTATCATCAACCGACTGTTTCTGTCAAATCCACGCGACAAACAAGCCTACGAGCTCCTACCCACATGACCTTACATACGTCATCATCATCAACAACTACTACCACAGATATGAGGAGCCCTGCGACCACACACCCAGCTTTGTCCACCGCAGCGCACATCCAAGACGTTATAACAGCACTGGATATATTTGAAATATCTATCATTGTTTCTCTTGCGTGACGCCCACCCCTTCACCCACCACCCCATTACATGCTCCAAGAGTAGCACAGCGCCGCCGCGGTGATATCGTTGCTCACCTGTAGAAGAACTTCCCAGCGCTCACTATACCGATTTGTCCTGTGCCGTCGAGCAGCAGTCAGAAGCGTGTGTGTGTGTGTGTGTGTGTGATTAGAATGCAAATGCGGTGGTGATTGAAGTTCTAAAAATTAGCGCCTCGAGCTACCACCTGTAGAGAGCCCCAGTACATTCTTGAGAAATACCTATCCGTATAGAGTATATTTACTCACTCATTTCAGAGTGTGTTACGGGTGGGGGTGGGGAGCGGGGCGCGCTTGTTGCAAGCTGCTGCGCGTTATTTGCCCCCTCCCCCCGCCACCTAGAATGATATTATCTAGCGAAGGGTTTGCTTCTGGGTGTGCAACCCCGCCCTTCCTTCGCCTTCGATCCCCCGTTATGTTCCAACACATTTGTTGGTGGGTATAGGGAGTTCATTGACCGGTAGGAATGGCGACACGATTGCGGAGGCGCCTCCATGCAGCAAGTGAGTAAGCTTTACAAGAAACTGAGGATGATGATGATGACGATGATGATGATGATGATGGTGATGATGATGATGGTGATGATAATGATGGTGATGATGATGGTGGATATGATGGAGATATAAAGTAGCAGTCACAACCATAAAGGTAAATCTAACGCTATACCGCTGGTGATAAATAAGTGATAAACGTACATCACGATGCCGATCAGTATCAGTATCTGTGATGGCCACACCCTCGCCCTTAACCTCCTCGTTTCCATCAGATTCTTTCCCTAGTTGTCGATATGCCAAAAAATCTCCCACTGCGGGATCATTTTGGGAATAGATGTCTTGAATATTGGTGGAAGGCGAGGCGGTGCAGCCTCCCGGCTCATCAGGGGGGGGGAGCATTTTTGGTCGACGGACTGTCGGGTATTAAGAAAAAAGGAATTCGTTGCAAAATGCAGGCTGTTTTCACTATTAAACATCTATAAATTCATGTCGTAATATGTAATTACAAGCGAAGTGTTCTTTTGTGACACGTAAACGTTCGAGCACGCAGGAGCTGGAAGAAAAGCAAGCGATTTTTACCCTGCGCCAAACGGATTTCCAACAGAAATTTCCGGGTAGGACTAGATTCAACTCTTCTGACAAACAGAATCGGGTAATACTTCTATGCTAGAAATATCTAACCTGAAGCTTCGCAAAGGCTGTGGACATCGAGTAGGGAAAGGATCTAACGTGTAATAATATTGTAGGAAAATATAGATGTATTTGGTATAAATATCAACCATATTGTCGTCATTCAATTAATCAGATATTCGTCGTCGGGATGCCTGCCAGGGGGACGGGCATGATCCGTTCCCGCCTCCCCCCCTATTCTAGCACAGAGGCCACTGCCTTTCCCCTCGCTTTCTTCCTTCTCACCTTGACCGCTTTTGCATCTCCAAGTAGGAATGGTGGAAACACCGCAGCACTTCGAGCTCCGTTCCGAGGGTGGGGGAGAGTGGCGGCGAAGCATCCTCTTCCCGTTTCTAGGTGGCAGAACCCTCCTCTCCCTTCTCATCGCCTTACAGCGAAAGCCAACCCAAAAAACAGCGATGGTGAGGGGGGTGAAGGCCAATCAAACAGCACCGTTGCCAGCGCAAACTCCGTCATCTCTCTTGAGACAGCTGATCTTGATGCGACGCTTTTAAGCATTGCTGTTCCTGCGCTGTTCG
>ADNK01001188.1:0-2500 GCA_000320545.1 Bigelowiella natans CCMP2755 | reverse complement strand
TCGATAGAATATAGACGGGTGGCGGGGAAATGATCGGCTTTTTAAGCTGAAAACCTGGGATTTCATTGTTCGGATTTGATGCTGGGAAAGATTTGCCTTTTTCATCATTCCTGGGAAAGGAAACAAAGGACAACACGATGTTACGAGAAACATTTTAAAAACGAACCATGTACATAGGAATCCGTCAATATTTCTCTGCTACTAATCCCTTAGCCATTCATTATACAGTAGGTTCTATCCAGCCGCTGCATTAATCTTGTGGTCTCCCTCCCCTCCTTTCCCTCATATCAACGGTTAAGCCTTCCCTCAAGCACATTGTGACTACATACCTTCGAGAATTGACAAGGTTCTGCTGCTAACTGCATCCTGTTGGTGCCGTCCTGGGGCCGACTTCGCCCTAGTGCTCGTAAATTTGCACTGAATACCCCCCAATCTACCGCTAAAAATATTTAAAAAGTATAAACATTTTTGCATTTACTTGCGGAAGTATAGTATGTGGTAGCAGTAGTATGAATATGAAGAAGTTTTCTTTTGGGATTTGGCAGTCCTCGAAAATCAGTGAAGAGCTCCCCCCTAGACAGGGGAGATGTTTTGCCCAGAGATAAACCCTCGTAATTGAACGTAATCAGAACTTAGCCGAAAGCCCGTTGAAAGAAAATGCAGAAAGTTTACCTTAGTTTTGTTCCGAAGTTTCTGGGACGATGGTTTTGAGTGGGGGGCAAAGCGGAAGCTGTTCCAGTCGCGAATTGCTTTGCTCCTGCGGACATCAGAGCTGTGGAGCGACGACTTGAGCGACCAAATTTCTTTCCACCGCTCCGCTGCTTCATTGTATCTTGAAATGGCCGAAGCCGTATGAAAGAGGGTGCTGGAGAGGTGACGGAGGCAGTTATCGGGGAGAGTAGAAACTGAAACCGCTTTCCAGCGATTTAAACTGCCGGAATGTAGTACATAAATACACCGAAAAACTACCGATACTGTAACATTTCCTGCTCCACCTTTCATTCAGTTTCTTACCGAATCCAGATGCTGTTCCAAGAATATTTCGTAGGATAAGTCTCGTTTAAATTTAGTTCGCGTTGAGTATCCGTTGGTTTTTTTCGCCATAATCCGGTTGGAAGGATTGGATAGACGCACTGCTGAAATCCCCACCATTTGCATGCCTGAGACGGGTTAATAAAGTATACCCAAAAAGCGCGGGAAAGTACTGCAGGCATATTTGTTCTCGGATTACGAAAATAAATGAGATTTATATGGAACGACATCCATATTTAGTTGTTGCAGAGGCATATTCATCTACCTTAAAATTCGCTCTTTCACCAGGGTAATCTGAAAGACTCCTAATGGAGGCCGCGCGTACTTGAGGTGGTGCGTCCCGAGATAATTAATTTAGTTTGTGTGCTATACAACTGCGAGAGAGGATCCGAAGTGTCATAGTAGACCCCCCTCCTGGCCCTTACTCGTTCCAGTATGGACTCGCAAGCTTTGATTGTATTGTGGCCTTGTATGCGATGAAGAAGGCTGCATGTTGATGCGCCAAACTCGAAAAAGCACATCCGTGTATTCCTTAACTTTTTGTAATTCATTCATAGGAGGATAAAGCTGACTATCTTGAAGCCAGATAGACGGCGGCAGAATGGACGCTTCAACGAACCCCCCCTCTGAAGAGAATGCGGGGCAGACAGTAGTCAGTGAGAAGCAGACACAGCCCGTCGAAGAATCCGGGAGAGATGGTGCAAAAGGAGGAGACGGCGGGGGTGGGCCAGAAGTAAAAGGGACAGTAGCAAAATCCTCTGAAACTGCAGAACCCTCTGATAAATCAGCACAAACGGTACCTGAGGACTCCAAAGGGAGCGTTGCCGCCGCCGCCGCTCCGCCACTGGCAGCATCAGGAGGAGCAGCGGCCTCAGCATCAACATCAGCAGCAGCAGCGACAACAACTACAACTTCAGCCACAACCGTTTCGCAGGAAATTCCAGCCAATCAGGAATCTGCGGTGATGGTGGGGAAGGAGGCAGCGGTGGCGGCTTCATCCAATCCCGCCCCCCCCTCGGAGGACACGCCCTCACAGAAGAACCACAGCGATGGTGCTTTGGAAGTCAAAAAAACGCCCGCACCATCGTCATCTTCATCGTCATCTGAAAAGCCTGAAGGCGTTTCCTCGATTGCATCTTCGTCCCAGAAGCCTGCCCCAGCAATGCACGAGCCCACATCATCAGCGGGGGGGATAGACTCGGGTAGCAAGGGCGTGGAGGCAACCACCCCAGCCCGCAGTCCCGCACCAAGTTCAATGGAGCTGGACAACGAAGGGGTAACACCAGCTGCTACCGGAGACAGCAGCAGCAGCAACAACAACAACAACATTAAGCCAGCCATCGATCCCGCCACGATAGCCGTAGGGGGGGGGGCTGTTGAAACTGGGGCAGCTCCCTCCACTGCAGCAGCGGCAGCAGTCAGCAGCGCCGCTGTGGCGGCAAGGTCCACTACCGCTACCGGGGCGATA